>CM046377.1:6572044-6591969 GCA_025413485.1 Ficus microcarpa | reverse complement strand
CAAGCAGCATTCTAACGTTCCCTTAAAACCCATAAATCCATCTCATTCAACCCATGCAACCCAAATCCGAAAATTAAAAACCTAGGCTGCTTGGTTCTAGCACATGCATCAACACATACAAGTATCACAAAATCCAACCCTAAATCTAGCATGCTCTCATGGCTGCCAAGGGCAGATTTCGGCCTCATCTTGTGGGACATACAACCTAATTTCTAGCATGAAAAATCCATCATCAAGCAAGCATAAATCAAGCAAGCAAATAATAGATCAAGCCAACCATAACCCGAACTCCAAATCAAGCACACACACCAACAATATGGCTGAAAATTTAAAATGGACTTATGTCCTTACAAACCACTTGAATCACCATCAAAATACTTAAATGGAACCTAATTTCAAGATAGTTTTAAGAGATTTACCTCAAACCCAAGTTAGGTTTTTGAAATCCAAAGATTTCCTTCCTTCCTTCTAGCCTTCTAGTCCCACGGCTTCTCCAAGAAAAATGAGATCCAATAAATTTTTTGTTAGCTCTTGTTGCTCCTTCTAAAACCGAATATCACAAGAAGGAAATCCAAGTTTTTCTTACTTCTTTCTCTCTCCTCTTGCTCGGCCTCCTCTTGGTAAAACCCACAAGATTTTTCTCAAGTGTTCCTTGCTTGGTGGCTCACGACTTTGGTCCAAGAAAAGTGGGATCCAAGAGATTTTTGGTTAGCTTTTTTTTTTTTCACACCTCCAAACCGAGCACTTTCAAGGAGAAAACCCAAAAATTTGACAAGAGTTACTCACCTTTTCTCTTCCTCCTTGTTCGGCCACCTCTTGGAAAATCCCACAAAGTTTTTCTCACTTTTTCTCTTGCAAAACCGTGCCCTCAAGGATGAGCACTTCAAGAATTTTTTCTTGCTCTCACTCTCTCCTCTTCTTTTCCTCTCTTGCTGCCAAAAATTCTGAAGGGGAAATGCAGTGGTTTGGCTGCCTTTGACCATGAAAAGAGAAGGGAAAAAGGGAGGGGTTGCTTGAATGACTAGTGGTTGGTTGCTTGCCTTAAATTAAGGCTTTTTCCCCTACATTGTCCCATCTCCTTTTCCTTCTTTGTTCAGCTGAATATGGGGAAGGGAGGACAGCTCACTTGCTCAATTTTGGTTAGTGGAGAATGAGGTCACAAGCATGGGCATGTGTCCTTGGCTTGGTTGGGATTGAATTACCATTTAGTTACCAAAACCAAACCAATTTCTTTTCTTTTTCCATCTAGTTGCCGAATTTTTTTTGTGGAGTGGAAGAAGCTCCACATGTGCAATCTTGAGTTAGTGGAAGGTGATGTCAAGGGGTTGATGTCATCTTCCACTAGCTTTTCCAAGGCCTTGTTTGGCCATTTTGCTCTTCCACAGTTGCTTTCGTGCTCCACAGTTATTTCCAATACTGTGATGAGCATTATCATTTTATATTTTTGGTCCAAAAATTCTTCCTTGTAAATTCGGACCAAAAACTTTCTTTCTCCAATTTTTCGGAGACCTTTTTGCCCTTAATTCGATTTTGGTGTGCTTGATCTTTTTTTGGTAGATTTATGGCTTATTTGTGCTATCTTGATCATAAAACTTCATTTTCGGAGATTCTTTCCATATTCCTTCATCGTACTTGTGAAGTCAACGTTGTGAGCCGTTCCGGCCAAACTTTGACTTTTTGGTCAAACCTTTGACTTTTTGGTCAAAGTTGACTTTTTGATCAAACCTTTGACTTTTGTAAAATTTCATCCTTTTTCGTTCTTTTTCCTTTAAAAACCTCATTCTTGACTCATAAATCATTAATTGAGTCTCATAATAATTAAATGAGGACTCGAACATTGTTTAAATAAAATTATGAATTTCTCATTATTATTCATAATTTTTCATATAACACATAAATTAGACTCTAATTCCTTATGAACAAGGAGATTACAAGTCTACAAAATTTCGGGTCTTACAAAATTTCCTTTGAAGGTCCTTAGTCTCCTTCGAATTGCTCGTATATACTGGTCGGTTTGGAATTGATGCACTAGGAACAAAATCGATTTGATGTTCAATCCCTCGGATGGGTCGTAAACCATGTGGTACCTCCTCAGGGAACACATCCTCAAACTCGTGCAAGAGGGAAACAACAACACTAGGTAACAAAGAGTCAAGTTGGTTAGTGTTTAAAAGAACCTCCTTGTGCATGAGTACAATCATCGGCTGTTTTGAATTAATGCTCGCTTAACTTTACTTGTTTTTTTGCATAGAAATATCTTTGTTTTCTCTCTTTGGCTGTGTATCTTTCTTTCTCCTCACTCTCACCATGCTTAGACTCACTCCTCTTTTCACTCTCATTCTTTTGCTCACTCAAGTTCTTTTGATCACTCAATTTTTGCAACCTCACTTGATCCTCATAGACTTATTTTGGTGTCATCGAAGCTCGAGTTATTGTCCGTTGATTGTGTATGATTGAGTACTTGTTGGTGAAGCTGTCATGATGCACTCGTCGATCAAATTGCCACGGTCTTCCTAAGAAAAGATGTCCCCCTTGCATTGGTACCACATCGCACAATACCTCATCCTCATATTTATCGATCCGAAATGGTACAATAACCTGCTTTGTAACCTTCACTTCACCACTATCGTTCAACCATTGCAGCTTGTATGGACGAGGGTGCTTAAGTGTTGTGAGCCCTAGCATTTTCAACCATGGAAGTACTAGCAACAATATTGCAACTACCGCCATCGATAATAACACTACATACCTTGTCTTTCACGTGCCAACGAGTGTGATAGATGTTATCTCGCTGTACTTCTTCCTCTTATCTAGCTTGCAAGCGTAAGGCTCGTCATGCAACTAATCCAAGCATCTCACCATGATCTACCTCGAACTCCTCATCTCCTATAGGGGTGTGATGCCCTAGAAATTCATAAGCTTGATTCATGAATTATTATTATGGATTTTCTTCATTAATATACTTTTAATGAATTATTTTAATGAATATTAAATTTCGAGATTAGAATGATAGTATATGTATCATCGGTGTGATGATGTCGATGATTTAACAATATTAAATTTATCTATTTAAATGAGAAATTTTAAATACATAAAAGATAAGTTGAACGACATATAAATTTATACGAAAAATTTATTATGTCATATTAGAGGGATAATGTTAAATTTTAAGAAGAATTCCGATTTTTCTTAGTAGGTCGATTTAATGATCTTTATATTTATTTTGATCATACTAATAGCTAAGCCTTGGGAGTATGATTGGAGAATTAATATGTCACATAAATAGAAGATGAGTGATTAGTATTTACTCATAGAAAATCCAAAAGTCAAAGATTAATCAAAAATTGTGCTTGATTTGAAATCAATGGTGTAGATTTGATGCTAGAGAATCCTAGGCAAATCAATGGCCAAACCTTGGATGATAAGTGACCAATGAGAACTTAGGATAAGGATCGGTGTGATGGAAGATCCAATGGATGAGAATAAAGATGATAACTTTGTATCAATGGTGGAATTTGAAAGAAAGAAAAACAAAATAAAATTGACTAGAGCAAAGGGGGGAATCAGTTTTAAGTCTCAAAGCAAGGGGAAATGTGAACAAATGAGAAAAGAAGAAAATGGTGCATGCATGTAACCACATGTAAGAGATGGCATGGTTTATTTTGGCAAGTTGACCTAAGGAAAAGACAAGTGAAAGTGACCCTTTGTCTCCACTTTGTTAAATCAAATTTCACCCCAAAAACCCTCCTTGAAGTGGCAATAATGCAAGGGTTGATTCAGCCAAAAATTTTCAATTTTACCCCTCAAAAGACAGCTCCCCTCAAGGTAAAAGTTGGCTGAAAATTAGCCCCTAACACTTCATTTTGCTCTCATACAAGTTAAGCTCACAGACCCTAACTCCCTAGCCACCACCAAGCTCAAAACAAAAAGAAGAATCACCAACTCTATTCTCCATCTCCAACACCCCTCAAGCACCCCCCTCCCTCCATTTTCAAACTCTAAGCAACCCCATTACCAAGTTTAAAGAAGTGTGAAACGGAGTTAGAGGATGTTTTACTAGAGGTAACTTAGTGGTATTCTTCGTGTTTTAGTCTTTTTTGGAGAACTAAAGTATGATGTTTAGTTATGATCTTAATGTTAGACTTCTTCTTATCTAGGAAAATTTTTTGGGATGAACTTGGGAGGTTTGAGATCTTAAAGGACCCCTGGAGCATTTTGGTAAGATCTATGAACCTTGTTGAAGTTTACAGCTGTTGTGGTAATATAGCATGCATTAAAAACTTTGGTATGAAAAATAAATTATATATTAAGATTCTACAGAGGATAAGCTTCATTTTAGACTTTGGAATCACTTGATTTGCTTTTATATGTCTAAAGTTATGTGCCTTTGAAGTTATGACACAAAACTAGAGAGAAAATGAACCTATGAGACACAACATAGCCACGGGTTTATTGTACTCCCAACCCTTTAGACTCAAAATTTTGGATTATAAGTTAGAGAACTAAACTATATTCTTTAAGGTTTCCAACAAGATATCATACACCTTGAACGGATAAATGTGCAATTTTTGGACTACGAACCGAAAATCCTTGTTGGAAACCTATACTAGCCACGGGTTTTATAGATTTTGAGTCAGTAAGCCATAACTTTTTATAAAAATGTTTTTTTCAAATAAAATAGACATTATAAGCTTTCTAATGACATATCTTTTGCCTTATTTGGACTTGTAAGTAAATTATTATGATTTTTCTAATCTTACCCATGAATCTGGACTTGTGGTCAAAACGTGGGACCAACAGTGACAAAACCTAAGTTTATGGTGTGAAATGCTCAAGTACTAAAAGAAATAATTTTACTACTATAAAGTAGACATCTTAAGCTTCAAAATAAGATATCATGCGTTTAAAACGGATATGTACATAAATTTTATTAAATCCCTTAAGATTGTATTGTAATCTGGTAATCTAAGATTTTATCATAAGACACTTAGGAAAACGTCCACATTAATGTTTGCAATGCTTGAAATCTTAGAAAAAAAAATTGTAAAGACAGAAACTAGATGTTTCAAGCTTTCCAACAAGTCATCAAGTGTCCAAAATGGAATTATACTCAAATTTAAATAAATCTTACAAATTAAAATCCTACACCGATAAAACGATTAAACATTAAAATATGACATAAGGGTAAGTAATAACATATGAATATATCTAGTTATGAAATGAGTTGATTTTAAGTGTATGACCAAATAATGTGAAAAACCCTAATTTTACAGAATTAAATCATAAGTTTTAATGGGTTAAGATAAAGTATACTAGAGAGTTACTTGGCATATATCAAGGGATTACCGTAGCCCAACTAAATGAACATAACAAAGGGAATTGGACTAGCCCAATGATAATAGAGAGGTATATCCTTAGGTGACTCCTTATCACCTTGATTGATTTATTAATTACTTAATTAATTAATTAACTAATTAATTAATACATAACCAAATGTGATTAATAAAGAAATTAATTAATTGATTGATAATTAATTAATTAATTATAAGAGTTAGTGGATAATAATCAAGATTATTATGTTAAATAACTACATAATTAAAATACATGATTAATTAGAAATCAATTAATCATTAATCACTGATATAATCATCAAAATAATTAGGGATGATTAACTGGAGATTAATCAAACATTAATCAAATTATTAATTATTGCTATTAGAATTAATAATTATTAATTATTATATGAGATAGAATATTTAAGTAGCATAATTAAATTATTAACAAGATAATTATTAATAAGTTAATTAAAATTATATAATTTAATTATAATTACTCAATTAATTAAAGTAAAAATTAACTATTACTTAATTAATTAGTTAATCAAATAATTAATCAATTGATTAATTAATTGATCAAAATAATTAATTAAATTAAATTAATTAAATAATAATTAGTAGAAATTTGTTTTAACACTTAAGAATTAATAAGAAGTAATTGTTAAGGTTAATTATGATATAAGTAAATTAAGTTCGCTATAGTTTATAAAATAATTGAATAATTGAATAAAGTGATATAACTATGATTCTATCTAATAATGAGATATTGTTAAATCATGACAATTTCTCAAATTTGCATAGTAGGAGATACAACTCTGTAAGTTTAAACACATAAGATAGGTAAGTACAAACCTCACCTACAGCATGGAACAAAATGTTTTCTTTATTGATGCTCTACGTTCACTATGACTTGACTTGATGATGTAATGAGCATATGAATTATACGTATTGCTTTGATTAAGTAATTGATATGCATAATTCCTCTTACATCGACATGATGGCATGCCTCACAGATATTTGTACCATAATGATAGATGTATAGTAACATGTAAATCTACACATTGTCACAATTAATAAGAATGAGGTAAATAAAATATAGGATTAAATGTCGTACCAACCTTCAATTAGTGAGTGGATATGATAAGAACGAAAGTTATAAGATATGATCTTAGAGGCTGTTAGAAGGTCACTCCCCTAACTCCCCATTGGTTACACACATATGGGTATGCATAGGGGCCCTTAAGTAGACAAGATATATATATAATGAAGCATAAATGAACACATATATTCACATGCATTTTTGAACATTCTTGATGTTACGTGTGATGAAATGATTTTGTGAAAATGTTTTGTGAGATATTGTTTGTACTTGCTAAATGAAAACTCATACCTGTGTGTTTGTGCTGTAGGTAACACGGCTAAGCAGTCCGCTACTTAGATATTTCATCGACTGGCGAAGCTATGCGGAGACAATGAAAGAAGGGAATAGGATACCACCATGAATTTAATTTCCGCATTTAGACTTCTTAGATTATTTTTTATCTATATTCTAATGTTTTAGTACTGCTAAACCAGTATGAGCACTCTACGGAAAAAGACTTTAGACTTTTTCATTTTAATTTATATGAAATTATAGTTTTTAAAATATTATCTAATTACAAATTTGAATAGGATATTTATTATCTAAAAGTTTCTAATTTCTTCAGTTAAAAGTTTTAGTAAATTTAATTTATAGTGCGAATATAGTTTATAAAATATTGTTTTTTTGTATTTTCAGAACCAAACGTAAATAAATATTAAGATTAAATTAAATAAGAATAAGTAAACTAGTTAGCAGTTCAAAAAATTGGGTCGTTACAAGGGGCATCGTCGAATGGTGGCATATCATCTAGATCAGCTTCATCCTCGGATTCAAGTTCACCACCTTCCCTGATCACCATAACTCGTTTATTTGGACATTGGCTAGCTATGTGCCATCTCCCCTGACATTTGAAATATTTAATCTCACTAGAACGAGTCGAAGTAGGGGTTGATTTACCTTGAGAGGCCGTGGTAGTGGTGGCTAGTTTAGGTTTGAAGGTGGACGAGATTTCTTATTTCTTTGGGTAGTTCGACCTTTAAAGTGGTGTGCTCGAATTTTGTGGGAATGGTCTTGGTTGAGTACCACCCCTCTTGAGTTGCCTCTCAACCTTGATTGCCATATGCACCAAATCTTGCAATTCCATATAATGGTGTATCTCGATTATGTTAGCAATCTCTTGGTTTAAACCATTCAAAAATCTAGCCATTATCGCCTCCCGATCCGCCTCCACGTTGGCTTTAACGATAGCTATATTATAATACTCATTAACACTCGAGTTACCTTGATAGAGACCTTGCAGCTTGAGGTATAGATCCCGGTAGTAGTAACTCATCTTATCCCAAGTTTCAATAGGACGTTATCCGCTCCACCTCCTATTGATGCAAAACTAGTCCCACCACACAATAGCATAATCAGTAAATTCAATTGCAGCAAGTTTAACCTTCTTTAATTTAGAGTAGTTGTGACAATCGAAAACCAACACCATCTTCTTTTCCTACTCGAGGTATGCTTTAGGATCACTTTTTCCTTGAAACGTAGAAATTTTCATCTTGATACTTCCTAAGTTGTTATCCACCCGGTTACTAGCTTCTCTATCCCAGCCATATTTCTTATGGCTGCCCACAGACATCCTATCAATCTCTTCCTCTAAATCGTCCCCTTCAAACTCACCAATTTCCTTTTGATGCAACCTATTCCTCGTTTGGGCGTTTGGAACAAACAGTGGCTGTCCCCGTTGTGTTCCCTCTTCAACCCTATCCAACCTCTTATGTATATGTTCCAACTCCACCCTCATTATCCATCTCATCTCTCTCATTAATGCTTGTATTTGCAGTTTTGAATCCACGGGTGGTGGAATCTCTTTGTTTCTATTTTTCTCTTGATTTTGCGACATGATTGAAATCTACAAACAAGGTTAGAACAATATAGGAAAAGAAAAAAAAAGGCCCTTACCACACTCCCTCACGTGTTTCACTTGAAGAATAATTCTCTCAAATCCACTCGTGTTCACTCAATCTAATTTGGCTGCTACCTTCTAATATACTGACACATTCTGCCTTTTTCCACTCGTATTCTTCTTTTAGTTCTTTCAAAACTTAATCAAACAAGAATAACAAGTATTTAAGCAACAAATCAAGATGAGAAGCAAACTAAATAGATCAAATTTGTCACGGATTCTGATGATTTTTTTTAACACTCAAACGTGGGGTTATGACATAAGAAACAAGATCAAATACAATTCTTTTTTTTTTCTTTTTTCTTTTTTTTTTTTATTCTTTTCTTTCTTTTTGTTTCGGATTTAGAAACATTAGGACCCTAATTCACGTTTCTAGGCTTTGTAAACCTAATGGGAATGGGATTTTTTTTTTTTTGAAATCCTAGTAGACCTCAATCTCAAAGCAAGTAATTCAACTCTGAATTAAACACTAATATCATGGATTTAAGAAGAGAACAAACAGATTTAGTGAAGCCAAAAAAAAAAATTTTTTAGGACGAATTAAAAAAGAAAAGCAAGAAAAGGATAGGCAAACCGGAGTAACCCAGGCTCTGATACCAACAGACACAAACCACGCCAACAACATGATGAAACACGATACCAAATCTGGAAACAACAACTCAAGATCTTTCTAGCTTGATGGAAACCGCAACCCGTTGCTTAGCAAAGTAAGAACATTGGTATAGTGAAAACGCTACAAACGGTTAGGGAAGTCCGTTTGATAAGTCGATTTGAATACCACAAGTAATACTGGATAAGTTCGGATAAGTTTCTTCAAGAACTGAAGAAGAAGAACTCACAATATGAATAAACATCAAAATCTGATTTCATGATCTGAAAAGTCAGCCTTATATAGCCGAAATTACATTTGTAAAATTCATAATCTACCTTTAAGTATAAACATGCCTGAATAGGAATCATATTTATCTATTAAAAAAAAAAAAAGAAAACTAAATTCAGATCTAAATTCAAAATTTAAACTAAAATAGGATTACAAAAAAATTATATCTTGATTTGAATCTTAGACTTTTTAAAACCTGAAAATGTAATCTTAATTTGATTATTTGTTAGGAAAATGTCCACGTCATCCTTGGCTCTCTTCCAAATCAACTTTGATGAGTAAAATCAGTCTTTGTTCACCATCAATAGTGAACATATTCTCTTCTTGTTGTATAACTGTAATAACCAAATTTTCTACAAGTTTATGATTTCCTTTTTAAGGGAATCCAAGTTTGTAATATGTATATTTATGTAAAATGTTTGATTTGATTTACCAAAGCATTATTGAGTTATTATAGTATTGTAAGACTCGATAATAGGCTGTTGTTGCAAATATGAATCCTTTCGTGGAAAAAGGTACAGCTAGGGTTTATGAACCCTACGTCTGTTAAGGTTTGACTGAAATAACCTAAGACAAGGTTAAGACGGTACTATAACATAATTAGCAGTATGAAAATTATACTGTGATGAACTGTCATTATGTATGGATAAGCAAAAATAAGGTACGAGACCACTATAGGTAAAATCAAGCACAGATTTAGAAGCTCTTGTAGTATGACATCTCATCCTTAAAAGGATGATTAAGCTTGAAAAAGATGACATGTGTCACCAATCAAGCCAACCACCTCACAGGGACCTAAATGAAAATATTTTATTTTTCGGGGTCAAAATGCAATTTTGAGAAAAATTTAGGGTTATGAAATTTTAAAGGCTAAGGACGTTTTTAGGTGTATGACTAAGCAAGGATTGAGTGCCAAATGGCTTTACCTAAGCTGGCCACCACACAAGGAGTAAAGTGCAAAATATTTTGTATTTATGGACTAAAGTGCAAATATTTTGTTTCTAAGGACCTATGTGCAAATTGAAGAAAGTTGTATGATCATAGATAAGCCTATTAATGATAGGAATTATGGATTTTCTAACTAGAATCCAACCAAGCCAATGATCCATTACAAACTTGGTTGATTTGGTTGAAAACCAAGGATATGGTTAGGTTTTTGGAAAGTTCAAATTTTGTCTAGCCATATGGCTCCCTTAGAAACTGCCACCTCATGGTCTTGAGAGTAAATATGTTGTTTTTATGGATCATTATGCAAATTAAGAAAGTTTGAAGCTTATGAGAGCTTGACACCTCACACTTTAGCCTTGATTAGTAATCAATGTAGCCTTGCTTATTTAGCTACAAGAATGCTCCTTTGTTTGACAAGTCATGGCCGGCCACCCTAAGGAGCAGCCACCTCAAGATCCTAGCCTTGATGAGCAAGCCTCCTAGCCTTGCTCACTTGGCTAGCAAAACCATGCACCACACTTCACCTAGGGGCCGGCCACACCAAGAGCAAGACGCCTCATGCTAACTAGCTTTGGTGAGTAAGCATGTAGCCTTGCTCACTTGGCTAGCTAAAGCATGCTTAACACACCACATGGTCAGCCACACTAAGGGATAGACACCTCATGCTAACAAGCTTGGATGAGCAAGATTCAAGGGCATGAATTTCACTCCACATGGTCAGCCACACCAAGGGATTGCCACCTCATGCTAACTAGCTTTGGTGAGTAAGCATGTAGCCTTGCTTACTTAGCTAGTTAAGGCATGCATCTCACACCATTTGGACAGCCAACACCAAGAGATGACACCTCAAGACCCTAGCTTTGTTGAACAAGCCTTCTAGCTTTGCTACTTGTCAAGAATGAGTGATGCATGGCCGGCCACCTATTAGAGATTCATGCAAAAATTTAGGAACCTTGGATGACCATTTAGCAATTTTAGGAAAATTGATTTCATCTATAAATAGGTGAGAGTTGTATCACTTGAAAGACTTTTAGTAAACCTCAAGAGTGTACAGTTTACACCCTAATCCCACCCTTAAAGGCCGAACCAAAGAAGAAGAGAAAAAAGAAAAGAAAAGAAAAGTAAGCTAGTGTGAGGTAGTGAAATCCGGTAGTAGTGATTGAAAGTGTGTGAAGAGAATTTGCTCAACCTTAGCCTTGATTCATCCTCTCGAAGTTTAAGGTAAACCTTTACCCTTTAATCTTTCAATCAAGCTTTAGGTTTAAGCTTTAAGAGCATTATGTGTTGGTTATGTATGAGCTCAAGCTCACCTCTAGATTTCATGCACCAAGATTTAGGGCTAGTGCTTGATTTTAGTTGATAAAGGTTTGGTGGTCTCTAGTTTTTGAATTGATGCAAGTTTATGATTTTGTTTTTAAGAAAAGGTCAGTAGGCTATGTGAAGGCCTATAAACTGCTTGTCATGTGTTGAATTATGCTCAAGAATGATGTTTTACGAATGAATCGAAAAAGGGTATGCATGTTGCAATTAGGGTTGGTGAAAACCCTAAAAACCCCTAATTGGTATAGATTACCATTAGGGATTGCATAAGGATATTATGGATATAAAGTGAATACATGATCATAATGAAGTTAGGAAATACCCTGCAGGCTGCTATAGACACACGGTTTTAATCGATCAAGTTAGTACGTGCGAAAAATTACATAGGAACTTGTTTAAGGAAAATCTGCCACTTTCGGGTTAAAATGAACTATTTTTCTGGAAACAAGGTTTTGAGGCCCTTAGAGGCCAAATTTGGAAAAAGTCAAAACTGCAAAGTTGTAGGGAATGAAAAATTCTAAGGGATAGCGTAGACCGTTTTTAAAAATAAGGTTGTTAAGGCCTCTGTTTTTATCAAAACCCGAGAGCAAATTTTAGGGTTAGTAAAAATGGTTAAGAATTTTCAAAGGAAGAAACAAGCAGGTTAGAGATAGATTCTAGGTTTTGTCCAAAAACCAAAGTTTTAGATTATGATGTTGCCTACAACTTTCATGGAGGAAATTTTCTGAAATTCAAAACAGATTTTGAAGAAAACCCTAAATCTCCAGGGCAGTGCAGGGTATGGTCATTTTTCAAACGAATTTTCAAAGTAGACAAGTCAATCTCACACACTAACCACCAAGTTTATGGGATTAAGTTAGATAAACACAAGTTTGAATCATTTAAGATAAAATGATTCTTATTCCATGATTTTTCTGGAAACAGGAAAATAGCCTGTTACTGTGTTTCGGCAAACCTCGGAACTAAGGACTAAGCACAAGAGGTAAGTACAAACCTCACCTACAGTATGGAAAATAGTAAAAACTATTTTCAAATATATGATATGTTTTCATGAATGCTATGTTAAGTGCAAGTATCTAAGTATGCTATATCAAGTTCAAGAATGCTATGTTAAGTACAAGAATGTTATGTTAAGTTCAAGAATGCCATGTTAAGTGCAAAATATGCTATGATAAGTTTCAAGAATGCTATATTAAGTGCAAGTATGATATGTCAAGTTCAAGTATGCCATGATCAAAATATGCTATGTTCATGTTATGCCATGACTAAGATGTGCCATGTATATATTATGCCATGATCAAAATATGACATGATCATATTATGCCATGACTAAGCTATGCTGTATTCATGATATGCCATGATCAAATTATGCCATGATTTAAGTTATGTCATGCCATACCTCATGACTGATAAGATCACACGTAAAGATTCTTAGTCTTGGTAAAATAACCAGACTAAGACTAAACTAAGTAAAGTGTCGTACCAACCTCCCGCCAGGTGGAGGATACATGTTCAAGTTCAAGTTTATGATTCCCAGAATTCTTAAGGACCTTGCAAACCCTAACTTTCTGTGGATTGCGCGCATTTGGTATGTACACAAGGGGCCCACATGTTAAGCAAGATAATAAGCTCAAGTTCATAATCAACTATAAAAGATGCATAAATGAACATAATTGGTTCATGCATAAGTTGCACGATGTTTATTACGTTTTGTGAAATTATGTTTGTACTTGCTGAGCGAAAGCTCATCAGTATATTTCATACTGTAGGTAAGAAGCCTACAATTTAGAAGATGGGCCAAGTGGACGGTGCAGCATGTGAAGGGCGGTGTGGGATACCACTACGCAAAATTTTCCGCAAAGTACTTTTAAATTAATATGTATATATGTATGTCTTAAGATAAGATATGTTTATGGAAATTTAAGGACTTGAGAAAAAAAAATTTTGTAATAATGTATATCTTTTGTTTTAAGTATGTATGACTGAGAAGTTTACTTTGATGAACTAGTATATTTATATATGTTTAAAAAAAAATTATCCTAAAATTTCCAAGTTAATAATATTGGAACCAAGATGTAATTTAAGTTTAAGAATGCATGGTAACGACCCGGCGTAGGTCGGGGCGTCACAATAACTCTTCGGACTAAGCTATTTAGCTCTTCTTTAAATCTTTTAGCTCGAGCTCTCGTCACCAGACAACTGGAACTTAAATTGGTTCATGAGAATTCTTTTGAGTTTTGATGTCCTCACCAATCATGCTTAACTCGCCGTTCAAATTGCCACGGTCAGCCTAATAGCAAATGCCCTTCATTGGAACTACATCACACAAAACTTCATCTTTGTATTTTCCAATGCGGAATGAAACTATTCACCCTTACCTCACTACTATCATTGACCCATTGCAATTTATAAGGCCGGGAATGTGTAATTACTGGCAATCCCAATTTTTCAACTAAAGTAGTACTAGCAACATTAGTACAACTACCTCCATCAATAATCACATTACATATCTTGTTCGGCATGTGGCATCTAATATGAAAGATGTTTTCTCGTTGCACCTCTTTATCTTCTTTGGCTTGCACACTTATAACTCTCATTGCAACCAACAATTCACCTTGGACCGCATATTCCTCATCATCTACATCCTTCAATGGTGTCATAGAGTTGGTTTCCTACTTGTCGTCGATTTCAATCTCACCATTATTCTGTATCACTATGATTCTTTTGTTTGAGCATTGACTTGCTATGTGACCCCTGCCTTGACATTTAAAACACTTAATGTCACGATTTTGAGAAGTGGAAGGGTCGGATTTACCTTGAGAACCATGGCTGGTTGTTTCTTGTCTTGGCTCGGATTTAGGTTTTGCAGCCAGTTTCTCCTATTTCTTCATATAACTTGGTTTCCATGGGAAAGAACCCGAACTATGGGATGCACGTGTTGTTCCACTTTGATGGCCATGTGCACCATATCCTCCAACTCTACATAATGCTACATCTCCACCCTATCAAGAATTTCTTGATTTAAGCCATTCAAGAACCTAGCCATAGTAGCCTTTCAGTCTTCTTTGACATTAGCACGGATCATAGCAATTTCCATCTCCTAATAATAATCCTTCACACTCCGGTTACCTTGTCTAAGCCTTTGCAATTTCAGGTACAGCTCCCGGTAGTAATGGCTTGGTACAAACTGCTTCCTCATTACTATGTTCATCTCTTCCCATGTCTCTATTGGACGTTCTCTAGTTTGCTGCTTGTTCAACACTAACTGATCCCACCAAACAATAGCATAGTCAGAAAACTCAATGGCAGCAAGTTTTACCTTCTTCATCTTGGAGTAATTATGGCAATCGAATACTAACTCTACCTTCTTCTCCCACTCAAGATAAGCTTTGAGATCATTTTTACCTTGAAACGACGGAATCTTCATCTTAATACTACCCAAGCTATTATCTTCCCGATTCCTAGCTTCTCTAAACCGCCCTTCATTTCTCCTCTTACCAACAACCAAATCCTGATCATCTTCTTCATCCAAACCAGCCCCATAATACTTCTCATCTTCATCTCTTACTCCCCTAGGTTGAACCCTTTCCCTTCTACGCATATTAGGAGCGTTTTGTGGCTGCTCCACACGTATATTCTTCATCCAATCTATCCATTTGTGTACCTGCTCCAATTCTAAGCTCATCACATGCCTCATCTCATTCATCATAGCCTCCATAAATACTTTCAGATCAACCAATTCTGTAGCATCTTCAGCAATGCTTTTTTGAGACATGATTGTTGCAAAAACAAGGTTAGAAAGATAGGACCTCACAATTCTCTCCCTTACATGTTTACACTTAAGAATGTTAATCACTCTACACTTATGTTTTCATTCAATAATACGTGGCTTTTAACCCTCTAATGTTCTCACCACTCTTGCCTTTTTCCACTCGATAATTCTCTTTCAGTTCTTTTGAAACTAAACAAACAATACTCAAAATTCCCAGCAACAATTCACCAAGAACTCATTAACGAAATTCATGATTTAAAAGTTAGAATACATGGAACACAGCTAATTAAATTTCGACGAAAAAATTTTGGTTTTGGGGTAAGGTGATTTTCGGGATTATTGGGTCCAAAATTGATGAAAACAATCAAAAAAAAATTTTTGTTTTGGCTCCTTTCTGTTTTCTTCTTCTTTGTTTATATGCCACGAACAGGAATTACAAATTACAAACAAATTCAGAAACACTTTTTTTTTTTACTTTTTTTTTTTGCCATATCAGGAACTAAAATTTAAAACTATAGCAAGGACAAGAAGAAAAAAATCGACCAAAAAGAAGAAGGAAATTCGGCCAACTAAAGTTTGGAAAGAGATTGGAACACTAGGCTGAAAACAAAAGGATAACTAGGTAATAATAATAATAAATGGGATAGGCAAACTTGAGACTAGAACCGAAGCTCTGATAGCAAATGATAAGAACCATGCCAACTTGTGACGAAACCCGTAATCTAAGAAGTCTCCAATATCGTTTCTACGTTCATGTTCGAATGGAACAACCGTGACCCGTTACCTATATGGAGGTAAGAACCTTGGTATAGTGAAGACACCATAATCAATTATGGAAGGATTAATTGATAAGTCGTTGATAAAAGCCATAGAAAATTTTGATAAGTTCGAATAGTTTTTCAAAGAACAAAGAGAAAATACTCTCACAATTATTGAATAAATTATATGAATTTTACTAATACTTAGACATCTATTAATAGGTTGAATATTACAAAGAATGTTCTTAAAATAGCTATCTTAATTAAGGCTCAATTTTGGTAATTTTCTTACTTGCCTGAAAGATACAATCAGCCCTTTAATTGATTGATTACAAGCCTAAAATAGGAAAAAAAAAATGAAATATCCTCCTAATTTCAGCCTCAATTAAAGGGAAACAATTTTGACTTTAATCTCTTAATTTTTAGCTTATTACATGCCAATATGGAAAAGGAAACAATCAAATAACTAAAATAATAAAGTGGAAAGTAGCCAATGCGCCCAAATCAGATTTCCTTCATAGCAAATGCACCCAAATCCAAATAAGAAAAATGAATAATAATTCAGCATTGATTGACAAATCTCTTTCCTTTTGTTGTAGCTTGAAATCGGAAGCCATGCCGGAAAAGGAATGTAAGCATATATTCTCCTATTGACTTTCTAGAACTTGAATCATGCTTGTTAAAGGCTGGTCAACTCGTTCATCTCCCTTAATAGGCTTCCACGTGCATGCTTGAGCCCAAATCCCTTGAATCAGCCTATTTAATGCATGTTGGAACTTCTTGGCCCGTGCTCTTGTAACTGATCCGATAGGAACTTGAATAAGATACGCATTCCATACTATTGTGCTAACCATATCCTCATCAATTGTAATGGTATAGAAATATAGAATTTCAAAATGCACAAAATATTTTCTCAATGGAAAGAAAGTATAGGGTGTACAAATGCAAATTACATTTAGTTTTACTTTTACTAAAAGTATTTTAGGCATTTTTAGGTCAAAAGTAAGTATTGGACAAGAAAGAAAATTAATTTTATATTAAATGTTATCTGACGGCGTAAAAATGTAAAATTTTAAAACATAAGCTATACTTTTTGAATTAGAGCAAAGTAAAAGATATTTATGTTTAGTTCGTCAGTTGGAGATGAAATTTTTAAGTTGTAGTTGGTTGATTTTTCAAAAACTTGCTACAAAATTTGTTGATTTTTTAGAAAAATATAAAAATTGAGATGAAAAAATATAGTTTAATTGTAGTTAAACTCAAATACCAAACAAAACCATAAAATGTAAATAACTTTTAAAAAAGGAAAAAGGAAAGAAAAGAAAATCTACAGTTTAGATAACAATGAACAAGGGAGAAAAGCCCTTTTTGATGGGTATGTACTTGCTTAGGGCTCGTTTGAGATGTCATCTCGAGATGGTAAAATACCGTTTGGATTTCATAATCTCAACTCTAAGTCAAACTCTCTCTCTCTCTCTCTCTCTCCCTTCCATTTAAAAAAAAAACTCAAACTTTAAAAGTCTATAACTTTCTTATTTTAAATTGAAATGAGATGTTTTTTTATGTCAAAATGCTTGTAACGACAAGATAAACAAAATAAGATCCATTTTGCATATTTTTTTCTTAGCACGTTTCAAATTTTGATACTATTTTTTATATCACAGAACTTTTTTAAAAGTTTTCCCTCAAAATATGTATTTCCAACTCAACCTTCAAAACACCATTTCCAGATGTCCACTCAAACAGGCCCTTAGTTAGTTACTTTTTTTTTTGGTATTTTTTAGAAATCTTATATTTTACAATTTTCATATGAGTTATTCATCTTAATATTTTGAAGTTACATATTTATATCATTATATTATTTATATTAATATGTAAATCAATATTTTGTAGGTCAACATTTAATGATTTGTTTGAAAAACATATTCATTTTGTATTCAAATGTAATAAATGGAATATAAAATTTAGATGTTCCCTTTATACATTGTCGTCGAATGTAAAGTGTGTTTAAGTTGTTTACATTTGAATATTTATTCTAATGTACATGTGTATTATTGAGAGAGAGTGTGAGTGTATGTGATGTGATTGATAAAAATAGATAGAAAAGTGACTCAATGAATAGTGGTTATATTTGATTTTAGGTCAAATGTATTTCTATTTGAATAAAACATACACCACAAGAATTTTCACTTTCGGAGACCAAAAATTGGTCCCAGAAAGTCGATTTTTTGGTCGCCGTTGCCTTCCGCGACCAAAATTTTTGGTCGCCATTTGGTCTCCGAAAGCTGGTCGCACTAGGCATCGGCGACCAAAAAAAAATTGGTCTCCGTAGGTCAAAATCCGCGACCAAGAAAATTTGGTCTCCGTTGGCCAGAGAAAAATCCGAGACCAAAAAAATTTGGTCTCTATAGGTCATAGAAGAATCCGAGACCAAAAAAATTTGGTCTCCGTTGGTCACAGAAGAATCGGAGACCAAAAATATTTGGTCTCTGTTGGTCACAGAAGAATCCGAGACCAAAAAAATTTGGTCTCGGTAGGTCAAAATGGGCGACCAAGAAAATTTGGTCTCCGTTGGTCACAGAAAAATCTGAGACCAAAAAAATTTGGTCTCCGTTGGTCTATCAAAAAGCTACGACCAAAGAAATTTGGTCCCCATTGGTGTCCAAAAAAAAATCCAAGACCAAAAAATTTGGTCTCCGTTGCGTTCTGAAATAATTCAAATTTATTCGTTAGCAAAACGTATTTTGCAAAATTTTTAGGTACCAAATATTTTTATCACTGAAAGTTTGAGTGACCAAAATTTTTTGATAACAGTAATATTTACAGCCTGTTGAGAATAGTCACATATTCTCAACAGTAATAATCACAGTAATCATTTACAACCTGTTTAACTAAAATTTTTTAACTATCAAATGTTTAACTATAATAGGTATCAAACGAAAGTAAAGTATAATCAAAACAAAAGCTAACTTAGGTCATAGTGGCTGATGGTGCCGACGGCGGCGGTCCATTTGGCCATTGCGAGAAAAGTCCCGGATGATTTGAAAGTGAATTAAGTTGTTGAAGAAGTTGTTGGATTAGCTCATCTTGTCTTTGCAACCTTTCGTCTTGTTTTTGCATCATCTCATCTTGTCCTTTTATCCTGTCCTCCATATTGTTACACGTTATCTATTGTCCGCAGCTTCGTTTCTAAGGTTCTCGACCAACAATCGTTGTGTAGATCCTTCAGAGCTGCTCAATTGTCTCTTTTTAATCACAGAACTTGTTCCACGCTTAAATCCATATTTTTCATACCTTTCATTAATCAACACTTGAGAGTAGATTTCTTCTTCAACATCAGAATCAAGTTGCGAACCCTCTGGTAGTTGGCTTAATCTTTCATTACGTACTTCCATCATACGTTGCTGTAAGATTTAAAGTGTTATAAATATATAAATAAAAAGAATATAGTAGATGAAGTCTAATAATTAAGATTGAACTTACATAATCTGCTTCAGCTCGAGCAGTTTGCCAACCATGCTTTTCACTCCAATGAGTTAATTTAAAGACATCTAAATACTTTCCCGAGCTTGTTGAATCTGAACTTGATTGAGTGTTCTATATTCAAATTATTAATCAAAAATAACATCATGTCTCTTATTTTAAAAAAATATATGATTCAAATCGTAACATTACTTAAAAGTAAAGTATTTACTTGATGTTCATTCAAATGTTGAATTAAAGACTTCGAGCCACCCATATAAGCATCTGACTTTTCATGATTACATATACCAGCAACTGACTTTTTCTAAAAATGAGATTGAAAAGACAATTAATTCACTTATATATGTCAACTAAATGTTCCACAAAAATTTTTACAACACCTCCCTTATA
>CM046377.1:6518019-6571944 GCA_025413485.1 Ficus microcarpa | reverse complement strand
GTAAGTTTATAAGTACGGTAGCGGCCTACGCTAGGTGGGTCGTTACAAAAGGAATTCTCATGAACCAATTCAAGTTCCAGTTGATCCGGTGACAAGAGTTCGAGCTAAAAGATTTAAAGAAGAGCTGAATAGCTTAGTCTGAAGAGTTCTACAACAAGAAGAGAATATGTTCACTATTGATGGTGAACAAAGACTGATTTTACTCATCAAAGTTGATTTGGAAGAGAGCCAAGGATGACGTGGACATTTTCCTAACAAATAATCAAATCAATATTACATTTTCAAGTTTTAAAAAGTCCAAGATTCAAATCAAGATTTGATTTCTTTGTAATCCTATTTTAGTTTTAAGTTTTAGTTTAAATTTTGAATTTAAATATGAATTTAGTTATCTTTTTTTTAATAGATAAATATGATTCCTATTTAGGCATGTTTATATTTAAGGGTAGATTAGGGATTTTACAAGTGTAATTTCGGCTATATAAGGCTGACTTTTCAGATCATGAAATCAGATTTTGATGTTTATTTATATTGTGAGTTCTTCTTCTTCAGTTATTGAAGAAACTTATCCGAACTTATCAAGTATTACTTGTGGTATTCAAATCGACTTATCAAACGGACTTCCCTAACCGTTTATGGCGTCTTCACCATACCTAGGTTCTTGCTTTGCTAAGCAACGAGTCACTGCTTCCATTAAGATAGAAAGATCTTGGTTTGTTGTTTCCAGATTTGGTATCATGTTTCATCACATTGTTGGCATGGTTCGTATCTGTTGGTATCAGAGCCTAGGTTACTCCGGTTTGCCTATCCTTTTCTTGCTTTTCTTTTTTAATTCGTCCTAAATTTTTTTTTTTTTGCTGCACTAAATCTGTTTGTTCGCTTCTTAAATCCATGATATTAGTATTTGATTCAGAGTTGAATTACTTGTTTTGAGATTGAGGTCTACTAGGATTTCAAAAAAAAAAAAAAATCCCATTCCCACTAGGTTTTCAAAGCCTAGAAACGTGAATTAGGGTCCTAATGTTTCTAAATCCGAAAAAAAAAAAAAAGAAAGAAAAGAATCAAAAAAAAAAAAAAAGAAAAAGAAAAAAAGAATTGTGCTTGATCTTGTTTCTTATGTCTTAGACCACTTTTTGCCATAACCCCACATTTGAGTGTTAAAAAAAAATCATCAGAATCCGTGACAAATTTGATCTGTTTGGTTTGCTTCTCATCTTGATTTGCTGCTTGAATACTTGTTATTCTTGTTTGATTAAGTTTTGAAAGAACTAAAAGAAGAATTCGAGTGGAAAAAGGCAGACTGTGTCAGTGTATTAAAAGGTAGAAGCCAAATTAGATTGAGTGAAACACGAGTCGATTTGAGAGAATTATTCTTCAAGTAAAACATGTGAAAGAGTGTGGTGAGGACCTTTTTTTTTTTCTTATATTTTTCTAACCTTGTTTGCAGATTTCAATCATGTCGCAAAATCAAGATAAAAACAAAAACGAAGAGATTCCACCACCCGTGGATCCAAAACTGCAAATACAAGCATTAATGAGGGAGATAAGACGGATAATGAGGGTGGAGTTGGAACATATACATGAGAGGTTGGATAGGGTAGAAGAGGGAACACAACGGGGACAGCCACCATTTGCTCCAAACGCCCTACGGAGGAATAGGTTGCATCAAAAGGAAGTTGGTGAATTTGAAGGGGACGATTTAGAGGAGATTGATAAGATGTCCGTGGGCAGCCATAGGAGATATGGCCGGGATAGAGACACTAGTAACCGGGTGGATAACAACTTAGGAAGTATCAAGATGAAAATTCCTATGTTTTAAGGAAAAAGTGATCTCGAAGCATACCTCGAGTGGGAAAAGAAGATGGAGTTGGTTTTTGATTGTCACAACTACTCTAAATTAAATAAGGTAAAACTTGCTGTAATTGAATTTACTAATTTTGCTATTGTGTGGTGGGACTAGTTTTGCATCAATAGGGGGCAGAGCGGAGAACGTCCTATTGAAACTTGGGATGAGATGAAGAGAATGATGAGACGACGATTTGTACCAAGTTACTACTACCGGGATCTATAACTCAAGCTGCAAGGTCTCTATCAAGGTAACCGGAGCATTAATGAGTATTATAAAAAGATGGAGATGGCTATCATTAAGGCCAATGTGGAGGCGGATCGGGAGGTGACAATGGCTAGATTTTTGAATGGTTTAAACAAAGAGATTGCTAACATAATCGAGATACACCATTATATGGAATTGCAAGATTTGGTGCCTATGGCAATCAAGGTTGAGAGGCAACTCAAAAGTGGTGGTACTCAACCAAGACTATTCCCACGAAATTCGAGCACACCACCTTAGAGGTTGAACTACCCAAAGAAAGAAGAAATCCCGTCCACTTTCAAGCCTAAACCAACCACCACTACCACGGCCTCTCAAGGTAAATTAGCCCCTACTTCGACTCGTTCTAGTGAGATTAAATGTTTCAAATGTCAGGGGAGATGGCACATAGCTAGCCAATGTGCAAATAAATGAGTTATGGTAATCCGGGAAGGTGGTGAAATTGAATCCGAGGATGAAGCTAATCTAGATGATATGCCACCATTGGAGGATACCCTTATAGGAGATGAGGAGTTCGGGGCAGATCATGGTGAGATGCTTGGATTAGTTACACGACAAGACCTATGCTTGTAAGCTTGAAAAAAGGAAAAAGTACAGCGGGAGAACATCTATCACACTTATTGCCATGTAAAATACAAGGTATGTAGTGTTATTATCGATGGCGGTAGTTACAATATTGTTGCTAGTACTTCCATGGTTGAAAAGCTAGGGCTTACAACACTTAAGTACCCTCGTCTATACAAGCTGCAAAGGTTGAACGATAGTGGTGAAATAAAGGTTACAAAGCAGGTTATTGTACCATTTCAGATTGGTAAATATGAGGATAAGGTATTGTGCGATGTGGTACCAATGCAAGCCGAACATCTTCTCTTAGGAAGACTATGGTAATTTGACCGATGAGTGCATCATGACGGCTTCACCAACAAGTACTCAATCATACACAATCAACGGACAATCACTCTAGCTTCAATAACACCAAAATAAGTCTATAAGGATCAAGTGAGGTTGCAAAAATTGAGTAATCAAAAGAACTTGAGTGAGCAAAAGAATGACAGTGAAAAGAGGAGTGAGTCTGAGCATAGTGAGAGTGAGGGGAAAGAAAGATACATAGCCAAACAGAGAAAACAAAGATATTTCTATGCAAAAAACAAGTGAAGTTAAGCGAGCGTTGATTTCAAAACAGCCGATGATTGTACTCATGTACATGGAGTTTCTTTTAAACACTAACCAACTTGACTCTTTGTTGCCTAGTGTTGTTGTTTCTCTCGTGCACGAGTTCGAGGATGTGTTCCCTGAGGAGGTACCACATGGTTTACCACCCATTCAAGGGATTGAACATCAAATCGATTTTGTTCCCGGTACATCAATTCCAAACCGAACAGTATATAGAGGCAACCCGGAGAAGACTAAGGAGCTTCAAAGGAAATTTGAAGAATTGTTGGAGAAAGGATATGTGCGAGAAAGCATGAGTTCTTGCATAGTTTTAGTAATTCTAGTGCCTAAGAAGGATGGGACATGGAGAATGTGTATTGATTGTAGCGCCATCAACAACATAACGCTTGTTTTCCTAGGTTTTGTTGTGAGTTCTAATGGTATTTAGGTTGATAAAGAGAAGATCAAAGCCATCCAAGAATGGCTGACCCCCTCTAGTGTAGGTAATGTTAAAAGTTTTCATGGACTTGCTAGCTGTTGCAGGAGGTTCATGAAAGATTTTAGCACCATCATTGCACCACTTACCGAAGTTATCAAGAAGAACATTGCAATCAAATAGGGTGAAGAACAAAATAAGGTGTTTTAGCTTATTAAACACAATCTTACTCACGCTCCTTTACTTTACCTAACTTTTCTAAAATTTTTGAAATCAAATATGATGCTTTTGGTGTAGGTATAAACACTATTCTTATGCAGGATGGGAGACCACTTACATACTTTAGTGGAAAGATAAGCGGGGCTGCACATAACTACCCCACTTATTATAAAGAGTTGTACGCATTGGTTTGAGCTTTGGAGATATGGCAACACTAATTGTGGCCAAAGGAGTTTGTGATTCGTATGTATCATGAATCCTTAAAACATTTGAAAGGTCAACATAAGCTGAACAAGGGACATGCTCGATGGGTTGAGTTCATTGAAACTTTTCCTTATGTCATTCGGTATAAACAAGATGGTAAGAAGAAGACAAAATTTGTAAAGCAACTCCATGAGAGGACACGACTCAACATAGAGAGGAAAATCGAACAATACATCAAGCAAACTAACAAAGGACGTCACAAGCTGGTTTTTGAACTCGGTGATTAGGTGTGGCTACAAATGAGGAAAGAAAGATTTTCTGCACAAAGATGTTCTAAATTGCTGCCTTGAAGAGATGGTCCTTTTCAAGTGCTAGAACGAATCAATGATAATGCCTACAAACTTGACTTACCTGGTGAGTACAATGTTAGTGCTACTTTCAATATTACTGACTTAAGTCCTTTTTGATGTAGGGGATGATTTGAGGACAAACCCTTCTCAAGAGGGGGGAATGATGAGGACATCAAGACTCAAAGGAATTCTCACGAACCAATTCAAGTTCTAGTTGGTCCCATGACGAGAGCTCGAGCTAAAAGATTTAAATAAAAGCTGAATAGCTTAGTCCGAAGAGTTCTACAACAAGAAGAGAGTATGTTCACTACTGATGGTGAACAAAGAATGATTTTACTCATCAAAGTTGATTCGGAATAGAGCCAAGCTGACGTGAACATTTTCCTAACAAAGAATCAAATCAAGATTACATTTTCAAGTTTTAAAAAGTCCAAGATTCAAATCAAGATTTGATTTCTTTGTAATCCTAATTTAGTTTTAAGTTTTAGTTTAAATTTTGAATTTAATTCCTAATTTAGTTTTTTTTTTTTAGATAAATATGATTCCTATTTAGGCATGTTTATACTTAAGAGTAGACTAGGAATTTTATAAGTGTAATTTTGGCTATATAAGGCTGAGTTTTTAGATTATGAAATCAGATTTTGATGTTTATTCACATTGTGAGTTCTTCTTCTTGAGTTCTTGAAAAAATTTATTCGAACTTATCAAGTATTACTTGTGGCGTTCAAATTGACTTATCAAACGGACTTCCATAATCGTTTGTGGCGTCTTTACTATACCGAGGTTCTTAGTTTGCTAAGCAACAGGTGCCGGTTTCCATCAAACTTAAAAGATCTTGGGTTGTTGTTTCCAGATTTGGTATCGAGTTTTGTCATGTTATTGGCATAGTTCGTATCAATGATGGCTTCACCAAAAAGTACTCGTTTGTGCTCAATCAAAAACCCATCACTCTTGTATTGATGACACCGAAACAAGTTTATGACGATCAAGTGATGATACGAACCACGCCAACAACATGACGAAAACCCGACACCAAATCTGGAAACAACAACTAAGATCTTTGAAGTTTGATAGAAATACCTGTTACTTATCGAAGCATGAACCTTGGTATGGTGAATACGCCATAAACGGTTATGGAAAGTCCCTTTGATAAGTTGATTTGAACGCCACAAGAAATCCTTGATAAGTTCAGTTAAGTTTCTTTAAGAACTCAAGAAGAATAACTCACAATATGAATAAACATCAATATCTTATTTCCATCATCTGAAATCAGCCTTATATAGGCAAAGTTACAATTTGTAAAATTACTAATCTACCCCTGAGGATAAACATGCCTAAAAACCTAGGAATCAGATTTATCTAAAAAAATAATTAAATTTGAAATTAATTTCAAATTTTAAACTAAAACTTAAAACTAAAAATCAGATTACAAAGAAATCAAATATTGATCAGATCTTGTTTTGAATTTTGAACTTTTTGAACTCTTGACAATGTAATCTTGACTTGATTTTTTGTTGGAAAATAACGACCACTTCAACCTTGGAAAATAAAAACGCCCATATCAGTCTTGGCTCTCTTCCAGGTCAAATTTGATTAGTAAAATCAATCTTTGTTCACCATCAGTAGTGAACACACACTCTTCTTGTTGTAGAACTCTCTGGACTAAGTTATTCAACTCTTTTTTGAATCTTTTAACTCAAGCTCTCGTCCCCGAACCAACTAGAACTTGAATCGGTTCGTGAGAATTCCTTTGAGCCTTGATGTTCTCATCATGTCCCCCCTCTTGAGAAGGATTTGTCCTCAAATCATCACCTACATCAAACAGACTTAAGTCAGTAACATTGAAAGTAGCACTAATATTGTTCTCACCAGGTAAGTCAAGTCTATAGGCACTATGATTGATCCGTTCTAGTACTTGAAATGGACCATCTCCTCGGGGTAACAACTTAGAACGTCTCTGCGCCAGAAATCTTTCTTTCCTTATGCGTAACCACACCTAATCGCTGGGTTCAGACACTAGCTTGTGACGTCCCTTGTTAGCTTGCTTGATGTATTGCTCGGTTTTCCTTTCTATGTTGAACCATGCCCTCTCATGGAGTTGCTTCACAAATTCTACATTCTTTTTACCATCTAAGTTCACATGCTTAGAAATAGGTAAAGGTGATAAATCTAATGGAGTTAAATGATTAAAACCATAAACAATTTCAAATGGTGAGAACTTAGTAGCAGAGTGAATTGTATGATTATAAGCGAACTCAACATGTGGTAAAAATTCTTCCCAAATCTTAATGTTCTTACTAATGACAACCCTCAACAAAGTGGATAAAGTCCTATTAACTACTTTTGTTTGACCATCAATTTGAGGATAACAAGTCGTAGAAAACAAAAGTTTTGTTCCTAGTAGAAAACAAAAGTTTTCTTCCTAGTTTTAATTCAAGAACTTAACATCCTAATCTGACACGATTGTCTTGGGCATACCGTGTAACCTCACAATCTCTCTAAAAAACAAATCTACAACATGAGAAGTATCGTCAGTCTAATGACAAGGGATAAAATAAGCCATCTTAGAAAAAGTGATCTACAACCACAAATATAGAATCCCTTCCACGCCTACTCCTAGGTAAACCCAAAACGAAATCCATTGAAATATCAATCTAAGGTGAACTAGGAATAGGGCTGAACCCTCAATTTAGCTTGCCTACAAATGACACATCTACCACAAACTCTCTCTACATCCCGTTTCATGTATGGCCAATAGAAGTGCTCCTACAACATAGCTAAAGTCTTAGCAACTCCAAAGTGTCCCATCAACCCTCCACCATGGGATTCCCGAACTAACAAGTCCTTCATCGAACAATAAGGCACACATAACTTATTCTCTCTAAACAAAAAGCCATCATGCCTATAGAACTTACCATCGGCAGATTTTTCACAAGCACTATAAACTTGGCCAAAGTTGTGGGCATCATAATAAAGTTCTTTAATGTGCTCAAACCCAAGAAACTTAGCATCAAGAGTAGAGATTATGGCATATCTGCGTGAAAGTGCATCCGCAACTACATTTTTCTTACCTTGTTTATACCGAATGACATAGGGAAAAGTTTCAATGAACTTAACCTATCGAGCATGTCTCTTGTTCAGCTTGTGTTGACCTTTCAAATTTTTCAAGGATTCATGATCCGTACAAATAACAAATTCCTTTGGCCACAAATAATGCTGCCATGTTTCTAAAGCTCGAACCAATGCGTACAACTCTTTGTCATAAGTAGGGTAGTTAAGTGCGGCCTCGCTTAACTTCTCGCTAAAGTATGCAAGTGATCTGCCATCCTGCATAAGAAAAACGCCTATACGTATACCAAAAGCATCACATTCAATTTCAAACGTTTTAGAAAAGTTAGGTAAAACAAGTAAAGATAAGCTCATGTTTAATAAGCTGAAACGCCTTCTCTTGTTCTTCACCCCATTTGAACGCAATGTTCTTCTTGATACTTCGGTAAGCGGTGCAACGATGGTACTAAAATCTTTCATGAACCTCCTGTAAAAACTAACAAGTCCATGAAAGCTTCTAATATTACCTATACTGGAGGGGGTCGGCCACTCTTGGATGGCTTTGATCTTCTCTTCATCAACCTCAATACCTTTAGCACTCACAAAAAAACCTAGGAAGATAAGCTTATCGGTGCAGAAAGTACACTTTTCACTCTCACTATGCTCGGACTCACACCTCTTTTCACTCTCATTCTTTTGCTCACTCAAGTTCTTTTGATCACTCATTTTTGCAACCTCACTTGATCCTTATAAACTTATTTTGGTGTCATCGGAGCTAGAGTGATTGTCCGTTGATTATGTATGAATGAGTACTTGTTGGTGAAGCCGTCATGACACACTCGTCGGTCAAATTGCCACGGTCTTCCTAAGAGAAGATGTCCAGCTTGCATTGGTACCACATCGCATAATACCTTATCCTCATATTTATTGATGTGAAACAGTACTACGACCTACTTTGTAACCCTCACTTCGCCACTATCGTTCAACCATTATAGCTTGTACGGGCAAGGGTGCTTAAGTGTTGTAAGCCCTAGCTTTTCAACCATGGAAGTACTAGCAGCATTAGTACAACTACCGCCATTGATGATAACACTACATACCTTGTCTTTCACGTGGTAACGAGTGTGAAAGATGTTTTCCCGCTGTACTTCCTCTTCCTCTTCTCTGGCTTGCAAACTCGAAGCTCGTCGTGAGACTAACCCAAGCATCTGACCCTGATCTGCCTTGAACTCCTCATCCCCTATTAGGGCATCCTCCAATGGTGGCATTTCCTCTAGAGTAGCTTCATCCTCGGATTCAATTTCACCATTTTCCTGGATTACTATAACTCGCTTGTTTGGACATTGGCTTGCGATGTGCCCCTCCCCTGACATTTGAAACACCTAATCTCACTATTACGAGTCAAAGTTGGGGCTAATTTACCTTGAGAGGCGGTAGTAATGGTGGCTGGTTTGGGTTCAGGTTTAGCCTTGGACGTGGACTGGTTTTCCTTTTTCTTTAGGTAGTTCGACCTCCAAGGTGCTGCGCTTGAAGTTTGTGGGAATGTCCTTGGCCGTGTACCACCCCTCTTCAGTTGCCTCTCAACCTTGATTGCCATATGCACCAAATCCTCCAAGTCCACATATTGGTGCAGCTTGATGGTATTAGCAATCTCTCAGTTTAAACCATTCAAAAATCTGGCCAATTTCGCCTCCCGATCCTCCTCCACATTGGCTCTATTCATCAACACTCCTATTACCTTGATGGAGACCTTGCAGCTTTAAGTAGAGATCCCAGTAGTAGTGACTCGGTACAATTCATCGTCTCATCACTCTCTTCATCTTATCCCAAGTTTCAATAGAACGATCTCTGCTTCATCTCCTGTTGATGCACAACTGATCCCACCATACAAAAGCATAATCAGTAAATGTAATTGTGGCAAGTTTTACTTTCTATAGTTCGAAATAGTTATAACAATCGAAAACTAGCTACATCTTCTTTTCCCACTGGAGGTCTGCTTCGGAATCAATTTTTCCTTGAAACGTAGGAATTTTCATCTTAATACTTCCCAAGTTATTGTCTACCTAGTTCATTGCTTCTCCATCCCTACTATATCTCCTACGGCTGCCCACGGACATCCTATCAAACTCCTCCTCTAAATCGTCCCCTTCAAATTCACCAACTTCCTCAATTTCACTTTGATGTAACCTGTTCCTCCTTGGGGCATTCGGAGCAAATGGTGGCTGTCCCCATTGTGTTCCTTCTTCTATCCTATCTCGAAAGGATTGGACATGTAAAATTAATGCAGACAAATAATGTGATTTGTAAACATATGATTGGTTGCAAACAAAATAATTATTTGTTAATTATTTTGGTTAATTGAATTTTGGAAATAAGATTATGTTTGAATTATTTAGGTTTTGAAAACAAAATTTTTCTCTCCTAATCTATGGTGCATGAATTTTAGTGATTGGAAGGAAGAAAATTTTGTTTCAAAATTGTTTAAATATATTACAAACTTTAAATTATTAATTGATTTAAATAATTGAACTTATTTGATAGATTTTCTTTTCTTAAAGAATGGTGCACGTTTTTTTTTTTTTGGTGGAAAGGAAATCTAAAATATTCCATTTATTTAAATTAATTAAATATGGATAATGTTTGTGAAAAATATTTATTTAAATTCAAATAAGAAAATCTTATTTAAATTCAAAGGTTTAAAAAGAGTTTGAATCTAGATAGGATTAGGATTTTTGGACTAGTCTAGATTCTTGATTTAAACTTGAACCACCAATCAATCCACACATAAAGGGGAGCACGAATTTTTTGAATATTCTCCAAGCAAAAGACTGTCCATAAGGTTTAAAGAACCTAACTCGAAATTCGAATGATCTTTTGGTTCAAAAGATTATCTAGAAAAATAATTATTAATTATTTTTCAAGTAAGAGATATTTTTGAAAAAGGATTGGAGTATTATATAAAGGTTAGGGGTTCTTGAAAAAAGCCAACTATCATCATACATTCAAAGAAAGGGTACGGTTTTTTGGGAAAGAGAAAACACAAAAAAAAAAAAACTAGGTTTTTGTGCTAGAAAAAATTCATCCTTCTTGGGTGTGAGACAAAGAGAGAAATTTTCATTGAATCAAAACTGTAAGTAAGGTTAAGCCGAGTGATATTTTTCATAGAAGGTTAACTGGTTCCTGTTTTGTAGTTTTGAAGAACGAACCCGGATCGATTTCTCAACGAGGTACATCGAGATTGAGAAAGTGGGATCTAGACTTCGAAAGAAATATCGGTCGCTTTGATTTATAGCACGTGTGCCCACACACATTTTGATACGTAGGGACTCAAGAGTAGTAGAAAAGACACGTTGGTCAATGCTCTAGCAATTCCGGAATCTAAGAAACCAGGTATGTTTGATCATGTATTTAATTTATTGTTATATACATCATGAGTTTCTTTTCTGAATCGGCATAAAAATTTTAAAACTTCTGTTGCGCCGTAACTCTGATATTGGATCCGTTTTTCCAACAATTGGTATTAGAGACAACTCATGATGATGTATATAACATAAATTATTTGATCAAATAAATTTCTCTCTATGCATTAATGAAATATTTTAGAGAGTTGGCACTTTAAGTTTTATTTTGTGTATGTTAAATATATTGTGAATGGATGTATGAATGAATGCTTTATATTTTTTTTTTTATGTATAATGCTTGTTCAATTTTGCCGGTTATGATTCTATAGGGATTAGAATTTGTATCTAGATTTTTCAAGTGTAATAGATGCGGTCTATTATTACTGCTAAGTCGTTCTTTCAATTCCTATAATTTTTGTAATACGGAAACGGCATAGGAATTTTTTTTAGTAAATTCGGGCTACAATGGATTCAAGGAGATTGAAGATCAACGAAGGTACGGAAATTTTCAAATGATGTGATTTTTTTTTAAATTTGGAAATTTTAATTAAATCAAATTTCATAATTGGCATTTTTTATGGAAGAAAAATCACATTAAATCTTTTTGAAAATTTTAACTTTCCAATGATATGTGATTTTGATAATTTGGAAAATCAAAAATCAAAATTTAAATTTAAATTTTATGGACGTTTTTATTAAGAATTTTAAAAATTTTGTGATTTTAATTAAATTTGGAAAATCACATTTTTTTTGAAAATTTAAATTTTGAATTTTAAATTAAAAACGTGTTTTATTTAAATTTTTGATATTTTGTAATTTGATTAAAATTAAAAATCACTTATAATCTTTTTAGAAATTTAAATTTAATTTAAATTTCAAAGGACGTGACATTGGAGAAGGATGGCACATTGAAAAAGAATACAAGACATAGATCTACAAAAGAAGGCCAATATATGTTTTGGTTAATTTTTGAAAATTTTGCAATTTTCCTTTCTCTAGGACGGAATCATGATCCACGGCTATTTATATATTTTGCAAACCATGAATGATGCGATACTAGATAAATCTATTTCGCGATGTATTGATAACATGCCATTTAAACTCGGGAGTGCCACTCAACAAATATTGTTTGTGTATGAAAAACAAAACCCTAATTCAAAAGATTGAATGGGAGATGGTTTTACATACTAAGACCTACGGCCTGCATCGTTGGTCAAATAGTTACGCATGGTAGTGCCTACTACTCGGTTTTGACCTGGGAATTCCTTTCGAATAGGTATCTTACCTAGAGCACACACTGATTTAGATTTCTGAAAGGATAACAATTTTAGGCATATTTTATGTTTAGATCACCCCTCGGTGGCGGATGTAAAATATAGCTTCAAAATTGGAAACGATGGTTACACACTCATGCTACTTTATTAGTAATCCTTCCCTTGAGGCTCTGTTATTTAAAGTAGTGACTAAATAAGCGATAATTAATATATATTTAATGGGTTATGCTCCATGGATGAATATGTATTAATCGGAGGAGATCCGTGTTCTTGGCTAGTTCTTCCATGATTACCCCTCGGTAGCTTGGAAAGCAGAAGCTAGGAATTATCGCTGTAAGACATGTGTTTTTTTAAGGGCTTTACACATAAACATTTAGATTGTATTTAGATCTTGTTGTTTCATTACAAAACCAAATTTTTTTAAATAAAAGGATGTTTGCTCATACTTATTACATAATTTTTATTATAAATTAAGATGTGGAGCCCATTATCTGTGATACTTACGTAAAACACATTAACCGGCGAGAATTTTAATGACTAGAAAATGAACTTGCTTATCATCTTAAACTTTGAGAAACACAGTTTCGTCCTTACCCAACCTCGACCGCCCACGCTTGCGATTGATGCTTATGATAGGGAATTTGTAGTGGTTGAGCGCTGGGACAATTCCAACCTTAGTGCTATGTGCTATATTCGGGCGAGCATGTCTAACGTGGTCCAGAAACAGCATGAAGAGCATAAAACTACTAGGCAGATTATGGACAACCTGGAAGAGATGTTTGGTGAACAAACTATCCAGGCTAAGACTGATGCTATTAAAGGTCTCATGAATTGCAAGCAAAAGGTTATAATACCCATCAAGAAGCACATGATGAAAATCATGACTTATTTGTCTAAGGCTCATGCAAATGGGGCTGAGATCGATGCTGCAACTCAATTGGTCATGGTTTTCCAAACCTTGTCCAAGGATTTTGATTTGTGTTAAGCATCCTACAACCTTAACCGGAAGAAGATGTAATGACCCGCCTAGCACAGGCCGTTACCATACATACATGCATACATAACGTACTTATTAACTTAGCGTAATTCAGCGGAAATTTTTTTTTTCTTTTTATACGAACGTATTAACATATAAGCAATAACTAAGTAAAGATGTTTGTCAAGCGTATACATAATAAGTAAATAGTGATGTTCTAACGTCAAATAAAATATTCATAAAATAAAACAAAACGCGTAGCAGTCGACATTCCCACATTTCACAGTTGCTCCGCCACGCTCCTCCATCTTGTATCACTTGTTGCCCATAGGTTGCTTACCTACAGCATAGACGTAAGACGTGAGCTTTCGCTCAGCGAGTACAATTTATTAACCCGCGATACACCAATATAACACATAACAAAACTTGGCACTTCTCAACATGTCATAACATAACGGCATAACATACTTAAACATGCATGAGCCATTTATGCTTCATTATGCTTTCTTATACTTCCATAACATGATTCACATCTTAACTTAACTTATCTTACTTATAGGCCCCTTACATAAGTGTCTGTATCGAGCATGCAACTATGGAGTGGTTGGGGCGGCCAGTCCATTTCTAACTCAAACCATAGTCCAACCTGACCTAACGCGGGTCGATACGACACAGGCAAGCTCGCTTGCCATCTTACTTGCTTTTCATGATCTCTTTCTTAATCTTGCTCTTATCTTAATCGTTGGTGAACATGCTTCATGATGTCACACCTATATAATCATATTCTAACATGGCTCATATCATATCCATGATATACTTTCATCGTAACATAGTCATGATCCTAACGTTTCATGTGACATAACATAAGCATACATCAACCTTGCATATCATATAGCATAGCATACATCGTATTAAACATCAACTATAAACTTGGTATATCATACAGTATAACATGCAACATAGCATACATCGAACAATATCACACATTAATATACTTGGGTAAGCACCACAACAAAAGCCTATGCTGTAGACGGAGTTGTACTTACCTTAGTTGCTATATCCACTATATGGCTACTCCCACCTAGGATGCTAATACAAGTTATCTCCTGCTCCATTGAAGGACATAGGTATGAGTTCTTAATCATAGGATGTTGGTAACCTAACCAACATTCTCACATAATCCTAGTTATATGTCCCCTTCATAACACATGGTATCTTATTGGGTTACTACAAGTAACCCTGGTGGTTAATATTACCAATCTTGGATCATACCTTATTAGGTTACATAGTGTAACCTTGTAAGCTAAGCCCATACATACCTGCTTAGGATTAGGTCATTTTCCAACCTTTGGACTATGTCTTAGCCTACCTAGCCCATAACCTATTAGGTTATCATTGGTAACCCTATGTCTTAGCTTGTCTTAAGACTTGGTCCATTGTTGGGTTATGTTGGATAACCGTTAGTTTTAGTCCATTAATCTTAGTATCATATTGGGTTACATTGGATAACCCTTAGTTTTAGCCCATTAATCTTAGTATCATATTGGGTTACATTGGGTAACCCTTAATGTGACCCAACCTAGGTTAATTTAGATTAACCCTTATTGGGTTACTAAGGTCCAATTATGTAGGATCCTATTGGGTGACTATTGATAACCTTGGACTTTGGACCCAGTTCTATAATTTGGGTATTCTACTCGATTATTGATGGTTATCTTCTAGACTACCCAAATTTTAAGAGAACTTAGGTTTTATAGTTCTACTTGTTTTTCTTTATAAAAACTTGGTGTTTTACCACATTTTTCACAAAAATCCTTTTTCATTCTGCTTATAAAAACTTGGGTTTCTTAGAAAAGTATTTGAAAAAGCTATTAAGTATTGGAACTGCCTTTGAAACAGTCCCCACAGTCAAACTATCAGTTTTTGAGCAAAATACTATTTTCCTGCATAGTTTTCAGAAAATCATGTACAAGAATTTACTATTTCCTGCACAGTTTTTAGAAACACAGTTTTATTTTAAAATCTATTCCGAATTTGGAAAAGTTGTCTGTGTGAAACTTTTAGATCTCGAAAAATCCTAGAACTTTTATGTTTTGTGAAAAACTCAGTTCTAACTCTAACCCTATCGTTTTCCCCTTGGAATTCAACTGGACGTGCATAAAGGTCTGGGCACGTCAGTCTCGGGTTTTTATGAAATCGGAGGCCATTGGAGCCTCATTTTGGAAATCCGTCCATGTTGTCCCCTAAAAAAAACTGTTTTGAACAACTTTCATGTTTTGAGTTTCTTCAAATTCTGTGACGCCCCCTTACTACGTAGGGCCGTCACGCCTTACTTACTTACTTAACTTTACTTGAAAATTAGGCATATATATATATATATATATATTTTTTTTTGAAACATACTTATAAAACATTTGTCTTTAGCAATATTTCATTACTACTTAAGTAAACGTTACTTAAGGTCTTTAGTTCCAAATTACCATGATACATAACTTGTCTTCATCATGTATATACTTATATATACAAAACTTCTTTACTTATCAAAAGATTTGCGGAAACTATGTGTAGTGGTATCCATACCGCCTTCGTCCGCCGCCACACCGCTCCAACAATGCCCAGCATTAAGCTGCGGGTTTCTTACCTACAGTATGAAATATAACTGAATGAGCTTTCGCCCATTAAGCACAAACATATCTCACAAAACATTAAAACATCTTGAAAACATTCATTATCATATGCATATGCGTGAACCATTTATGTTCCATTTATGCATTTCTTTTAACTTTCTTATCTTTCTTATGGGCCCCATAGTGTACGTACCATCATTTATTTAACGCGCCTCCAGGTTACAGATAGGGGTTGCAAGGTCCCTAACTGCCCCGGGAACATTGGGTGATTACACCCTCCCGCATCAACGAGAGGGTGAATCCTTTACTTTAACATAAAAATCCTCCACCTTACGGGAGGTCGGTACGACACTTTACTTGTGATTTCTTACCATGTTATTTATCTTTAGTGAACATACCTTATGATGTCACTATATGATAACATACTTTTATCTCATTCATAACATGGCATGGCATTCTTTTCATTCATGGCATTTGCAAACATAACATTTTTATAAACATGACATTTTATAAATATAGCACTTTCATAATCTTTTACAAAAATAGCACTTTTTATAAACATAGCATTTTGCGAAAATAACACCTTTTATACACATGGCATTTTGCAAAAATAGCACTTTTCATAAAACATGGCATGTCATAGATATAGCACACAACATATTGCAGCATATTTGAAAACCACATACTTGAACATAATTTACTAGTTTTCATACTGCAGGTGAGGTTTGTACTTACCTCTAGTGCCGTATCCTTAAAATTGCGTTCCTTAAATTTGTCGGCAACGGCAATTCACTTTCTTGATATACCAAAAATATAGGATCAGGATCCTTTCGTAAGGTGTTGGTGACCTACCAACACTCACATCTACTTTTGGTTGTATGTCCCCTATACATGATATCCATCTTGGCCACTTTAATCCCCATTCTTTAACGAACTTCGATTAAATCCTCAAGAGTTTACATTGGGTAACCCTTTTTGATTAGAGCCTTGTTCTATTAGTGGGCTTTGCTCATACATTTTTGTTATTGGGTTATTTCCATTAACCCTTTAAATCTTAGCCCAATTATACATGTGGGTATCCCTTAGGGTTATGTTGGGTAACCCTTAAGGTTAACCTTATTTAACCTTGGGTCAACTTTTTGTCAACCCTTGGTTATTCTTGTGTTTGTAACTCGGATACAATATCTGGTTACCGTTCGTAATCGGCTTGCTTACCAATTTTACTTTAAAATTCCTCTTCCTTATTTTTGGAAACTCTTGTGTAATTAACTTCCAAAAATCTTTCATTTTGCTTGTAAAAATTCTAACTCCTTTAATTAGAAAATTCTTTGGCTTAATCCTATTATTTTCTTTAACTTGGAAATGTTTGGTATGAAACCCTCTTTTTCTTTACTTTGTGGTAAAATGTGAAATTTCAAACCCGAGCCCTTAAAATTCATGGTTTTCGAAATAAATCTTTTATAAAATCATTTGGGGTCGGAAACCGCCTTTGGAATGGTTTCCAAAGCTAAAATAACCATTTAAGAACACTTCACAATTTTTCTAGAAAATATTTTCGTGAAACTCATTCGCAAGATTTCGGGCTCTCTGCGCATCTCCCACAAAACGCGCCCAGCTTAAAAATCGGCTTGGAATTTGAAAAACTTGTCTTCACGAAAGTTGTAGCTATCAAAAAATGCTAAAACTTTCATGTTTTGCACAAAATCCAGTTCGGCCTAAATCAGTACCAGTTTTTATTTGAAAACGGGTTAACTCTGAAAAACTGAGTGGAGAACGTCCCAAGGTTTAGCCACGGGTTTTGGGTAAAACGGAGGCCGTTGGAGCCTTATTTTGAGATTCTGTTTGCGTTGTCCTCTACGAAAAGTTGTTCCGAACAACTTTCGTGTTTTGAGTTTTACCTCATTCGGCCTCTAAGGGCCTTGAAATTACCCTTTCCCGAAACTGGCCAGATTCGAATCCGAATTGGCAGTTTCGGTTCCTCTCTTCGGTTTACGTCCTATTCGCGGAATCTATCTCGACCGATCACATCGGGAGCTTAGACAACATCAAGCAGCGCTTCTAACGCCCCATTGAAACCCATAAATCCATCTCATTCAACTCATGCAACCCAAATCCGAAAATTAAAAAGACTAGGGTTACTTGGTTCTAACTCATGCATCATCACATACAAGTATCACAAAATCCATCCCTAATCTAGCATGCTCTCATGGCTGCCAAGGGCAGATTTTTGGCCTCATCTTATGGGACATATAACCTAATTTCTAGCATGAAAAATCCATCATTTTCAAGCACAAATTTTAAAGCAAATAAGCATCAAAAATCAGCCAACCAAACCCTAACCTTATCAAGCACACACATACCATCAATGAGGGCAGAAATTTAAAGTGGACTTATGTCCTTACAAACCACTTGAATCAACCTCAAAAACACTTAAATAAATCTTAGATTCAAGGTGGTTTAAGAGATTTACCTCAAACCCAAGTTAGGGTTTTGAAATCCCAAAATCTTCCTTGGTTCCTTGGCTTGCTCTAGCCCACGGTTTCTTCCAAGAAAAATGCATCTGAAAATTTTTTTTTTGTTAGCTCATTCTTGCTCTAGCCAAAACCGAAAATCACAAGAAGAGAAACCAAGTTTTTCTTACCTCCTTCTCTCTTGCTTTGTTCAGCCACTTGCTTGGAGGATTCACCAAAATTTCTTTCCTTCCTTCCTCTAACTCACGGCTTCACCAACATGTGATCCAAGAAAATTTTTTTGTTAGTTTCTTGCTCTACTAAAAACCGAGCATCATAAGAAGGAACTCCAAAAATTTGTCAAGAGTTACTCACCTCTTTTTCTTCTTCTCTTGGTTCGGCCTCCTCTTGCTAGAACTCACCAAAATTTTCTCAAGCTCTCTAACTCTCTTGCAAAAACCGAAACCCTTGAGATGGAAACCCAAAATTTCTCTTTACTCTCACTCTCTTCTCCTCTCTCTCTCTCCCACGGCTTTGTGCTGAAAAATTTCTGAAGATGAGTGTATGAGTTGGCTGCCTTGAGAAGGGAAATGGAAGAGGTTGCTTGCCTCAAAACAAGGCTTTATGTCTTGTCATTTCCTTTTCCTTCTAGCTACCGAAACTTGATGGAGATATTGGGGATGTGGGCTATCGAAAATGAAGAGGAAAGGAGGGCATGTGGCAATCCTTTGGTGGAGTGAAAAGTGGAGAGGTTGCTTGTCCTTAATTTAAGGCTTTATGTCACACTTTGCTTGTCTCTTTTTCTCTTCCCATTGCAGTCGAAATTAAGGAGGGAGAAGGGGAGTGTATAGCTGTTGGTGGGGGCTGTTGGCAGCTGAAATTAAAGGGAGGAAGAAGCATGTGCTAGTGTCCTTGCTTAGTTAGACTTTGGTTGGTCATTTAGTTACCAAAACCAAACCAATCTCTTTCCTTTTTCTTTGAAGTTGCCGACCATGATGGAGGGGGTAGAGCTGCCGGCTGTTTGTGGGGGAAAGGACAAGGGATTTAGTTCACTTTTTTTTAAACAAAAAGTGACTAAGGATGGGGAATCTTTGATAGACAAAAGTTGGTGCACCTTTTCCTTGATTTATGGCTTTATGTCTAGTTTTGTTCCCATTTCTTTTCCAATTCTTTGTGGCTGCCGAATGAGAGAGGGAGGGCTGCCATGTGAAATCTTGAGTTAGTGGAGGGTGATGTCAAGAGTTGATGTCATCTTCCACTAGCTCTTCCAAGGCCTTGTTTGGCCATTTCGTTCTTTCACAGCTCCTTTAGCGCTCTACAGTTATTTCTAACACTGTGATGAGCATTCTTATTTTATATTTTGATCCAAAAATTCTTCCATGTAAATTTTGGACCGAAACTCTCTTTCTCAAATTTTTCGGAGACCTTTTTGCCCTTAATTCGATTTCAGTGTGCTTGATTTTTCTATGGTGGATTTATGGCTTATAAAACTTCATTTTCGGAGATTCTTTCTATATTCCTTCATCATACTTGTGAAGTCGACGTTGTGACCCGTCCTGGTCAAACTTTGACTTTTTGGTCAACCCTTTAACTTTTTAGTCAAAGTTGACTTTTTGGTCAAACCTTTGACTTTTGTAAAATTTCATCCTTTTTCGTTCTTTTTCCTTTAAAAACCTCATTCTTGGCTCATAAATCCTTAATTGAGTCTCATAATCATTAAATGAGGACTCGAACATCATTTAAATAAAATTATGAATTTCTCATTATTATTCATAATTTTTCATATAACACATCATAGATACATAAATTAGACTCTAATTCCTTATGAAGAAGGAGATTACAAGTCTACAAAATTTTGGGTCTTACAAATTCGGCCTCTAAAGGCCTCAAAATCCACTTTTCAGAAAACTGGTCGGGATTCACCTGAACCTGGCAGTTTTTCAGTTTTAAGTTCATTTTACGTCCTAAACGTGAAACCCAGCTCAACCAGCCACCGCGGGAGCTCTAGAACACACATACAGCAGTCTTCTAATGTAAATTTTCTTTAAACACATTTTCTAACATCATCATGCAAATCCTAATTGACATTGGATCAACCAAGTTTGCAGGGTTTAGGTTGCACCGTTCAAACCAAGCATGCTAATTCAATTTCTAACAACCTAGCACATAATATCCATCCATACACACTAGGGCAGATTTGGGGACATACAACACTAACATTTAGCATGCAATTTATGAAAATTAAAGTAAACATGCAAATTAAAATCAAACCACCCTTAGTTCTAGTTCAAGCACAAACCCTAATAATCTAATTTGGGCACAAAATAAATTGAGCTTATGCTCTTACAAATTCAACTTGAAATACACTTAAATTTCAAGTTGAAAGCTCAATTGAAAGAGTTTGGGGTTTAGGAAAGTTTACCTTGATTTTTCTCAAGAATTGGGGCTAGGGTTTGGCTCACCAAAATTTCTCCCCCTTAGGTCACCACCAAGGCCGGTTTTCTCTACACCAAGTGGCACCAAAATTTGTGTTGATTCTTTGGTGTTGGCTTGAACCTAAACCATGCACAAACTAATCTAAATTTTCCTCACTCTCTTACCCCCCTTGTAGCCGGCCTTTGGCCTTGAAAATGGGCACCAAAACTATCCAAATTTTTGCTTGACAACCCTAGTAGAAACAGAACACTACAAGCTCTAAAACCCCTTTGATTTTCAAATTTTCTCTTCACTCTTTCTCACTCTTGAAATTCTAAATTTTTGGAGGAGAGAAATGGGCAGAATTTGGCTGCTTTTTCTGAATTTTTTGAGGCCAAAACCACCCCCCCAAGGTGGCCTATTTATAGGTGAAAAATGAGGTTGCTTTGTAATTATTTTTGGTTCAACTTTTGTTTAAAAACCCTTAAAACAAGAATATTTGCTAAGTAGTCCCTCTTTTGGCCGGCCACCTCATCTTCTAGAGTTGTCCAAGATTATTTTAATCCATTTTTAATTTTAATTAAAGCCTTAATGATGTCATAAATGGAAGCTTAGGTGATGTAAGCCTATTTAAGCCTTGTTTGGCTTTTTCTTAAAAAAAGCAGTCCACTTTTACGCCCACACAGATATTTTTGGTATTGTGCTCACTAATACACCTTACTGTGGTACTGCATTACAGTCCAAAATTTATCTATGTAAAAATGGACTATACGAAAAATTTTCTTTTTATTTAAAACTTTTTGACCCAATAATTCCTATTTATTATGCTTGATTTTTCTATGGTGGTTTTATTTCTCATTTACATTCTCATGTCCATAATTTTGGTTTTTGCAGCATATTTTCCATACTGCTTGTCATACATTTGTGTGGTCAACCCTTTGACCATTTTTTGTTAACCTTTGACCTTCTTGGTCAACTTTGACTTTCTGGGTCAACTTTGACTTTCTTGGTCAACTTTAACTTCGTTGGTCAAATTTTGACTTTCTTGGTCAAACTTTAACTAACATAAAATCATAGATTTTCTTTCTCCTTTTCACCGAAAAGACTATTTGCTTAACTAAGCAATTCATAATTGAGTTTTATAAGGTCAATAAGAACTCATAAAATTACTCAAAAACCCTAATCAGGATTTTGCATAAATACCTTCATGGTTCAACTTGGAATTTTCTACAAGAAATCGTATCGTTGAAAAATTCAGTTATTACAGAAGATGTGTTTAACGGAATTGATGAAAGAGTTGCAAGCCTTTGAGAACATTTTCAAAGGTTCTGGATTTAAGGCTAAGGCAAATGTCACCGAACCTAGTTCACCTGTGCCTAATCCCAAAACAAATAAGGTAACGGGGAAGAATAAAGGGAACAAGCCTACGGCGAAGGCACCTACTCCTAAGAAGTCTACCAAGACTAAGAAGTGGAAGGTGGATCCTAAAAAGGCTAAGTGTTTTTTCTGTGGGAAGAAAGGATACTTCAAGAAGGATTGCAGAGACTACCTGACTTTGCAGAAGCAAAGAGGTAATTTTGATATCCTGTATCTTGAGGCTTGTTTAGTGGAAGAATCTAAGGATACTTGGGTTATAGATTCTGGAGCCACTAACCATATTTGTATTTCTCTGCAGAAATTTAAGGTAATGAGAAGTCTACATAGGGAGAACTTCATGTTAAGAACAGGTGATGGGACGTTAGTGCGAGCTGAAGTAGTGGGAGAAGTGCATCTTTATTTTGATGAATTTAGATTATTATTTTGAGACAGTGTTTTTATGTTCCTAGTTTTAAGAGGAACCTAATTTCGGTAGCTTGTTTGATTAAAGACTTCTATTTGGTTTATTTTAATAATAAAGTTGTTATTAGGAAAAACAATTCTCTTATCTGTAATGGATGGATGCATGGAAATCTTTATTTTATCAAATCTAAGATGCATTCACTGCTTGATACAGAATTGGATAGGAACTCTAAAAGACATAAGTCTTCTCATTCTAACAAATCTTTTCTTTAGCATTTACGACTAGGTCACATAGGCCTTAACAGAATTTAAAGGATGGTAAAGGAAAAATGCCTTGACTTGTATGAGGTTGAACCTTGGCCACAATGCGAATCCTGTTTGGAGGGCAATATGACCAAACGACAATTTGTTGCCAAGAATAGTTGTGTTGAGGAACTTTTAGAACTTGTACATACGGATTTTTGTGGTCCCATGAACATAAAAGCACGTGGTGGGTATGAGTATTATGTCACCTTTCTTGATGACTACTCAAGGTATGGATATGTCTATTTGATGACCCACAAAAGCAAAACCTTTGACAAGTTCAAAGAATTTCGGGCTAAAGCGGAGAAACAATTAGGCAAGTCCATTAAGTCACTTCGATTGGATCGAGGTGGGGAATACCTATCGGATGAGTTCTTAGAATATTTGATAGAGAATGGGATACAATCCTAATTGATTGCACCCGGTACTCCTCAATAAAATGGTGTAGTTGAGAGAAAAAATAGGACCTTATTGGATATGGTGCAATCTATGTTGAGTTACTCCATATTACCTTTGTCATTTTGGGGGTATGCCATACAAACTGGATGCTATCTCCTGAACAATGTTCCCTCTAAATCGGTTCCCAAAATTCCTTTCGTGTTATGGATGAGTAGGAAACGTAATTTGAATCATATTCAAATTTGGGGTTGTCCGGCACATGTCCCGGATGAGGAAGCAAAAAAGTTAGAGTCACGATCAGAAGTGTGCTTGTTTGTTAGCTATCCAAAAGGGACAAAAGGTGGCATGTTTTGTAATCTAAAGCAAAATAAAGTATTTGTCTCCACACATGCAACATTCCTTTAGGAAAGTTACATGGAAGACTTTAAACGTCGTATCAAAGTGGTGCTTGAGGAGATGACTTCAGGTTTGGATGTTCCTAAAGTCACTGAAAACCCTGTGGAAAAATCGTTAAAGAATCAACAACCATAGGAGCTTCGTCGTAGTGGGAGGATTGTCAGAGAACCTGAAAGGTATATGTTCAATGGTGAAGTCTTTGAGACAGAATCCATAGAACATGTTGATGATCCGACTACATATAAGGAAGCTATGGAGGATGTTGATTCTAGTCTTTAGCAAAAGGCTATGAACACCAAGATGGAATCTATGGATTCTAAGGGGGTCTGAAAACTTGTAGACTTACCCCAAGGCATAAAACTGATTGGGTCTAAGTGGGTATACAAGAAGAAGAGGGGTGTGGATGGGAAAATGTAAACTTTCAAGGCAAGACTTGTGGCAAAGGATTATACGCAAAAAGAAGGAATCGACTATGAAGAAACATTCTCACCTGTAGCAATACTTAAGTCAATCCGCATTCTTTTATCCATTCTGACTGCTCACGATTATGAGATATGGCAAATGAATGTCAAGACAGCTTTCTTGAATTGCTCTCTTGAGGAAGATATTTATATGATACAACCAGACGGGTTCAAAGCAAAGGGCCAAGAAGACAAGGTTTGCAAGTTGCTCAAATCCATCTATGGATTAAAGCAAGCATCTCGTTCTTGGAATAGTAGGTTTGATCAAGCGATCAAAACCTATGGATTCGAACAAAATGTTGATGAACCATGTGTTTATAAACATATCAAGAAGGAGAAGGTGGTTTTCCTTGCACTTTATGTGGATGATATATTACTTATTGGAAATGATGTGGCAACACTATCATCAGTCAAAGTTTGGTTAGCCAAACAGTTTGACGTGAAGGACTTAGGATAAGCTAGTTATGTTCTTAGAATTTAACTCTTTAGAGATAGAAAGAACAAAACAATAGCACTCTCCCAAGCTTTATACATTGATAAAGTAGTTGAGAGGTTTTATGTGAAAGATTCTAAGAAAAGTGCCCAACCTTTCAGGATGGGAATCAAGCTTTCTAGATATGACTGTCCCAAGACATCGGAGGAAAGGGAGCGTATGAAAGATGTACCTTATGCATCTACGGTAGGTAGTCTTATGTATGCTATGTTATGCACTAGGCCTGATATTTGTTTTGCTGTTGGTATGGTAAGTCGATATCAGTCAAATCCGGGACCGAACCATTGAGCTGCGGTCAAGCATATACTCAAGTATCTAAGGAGAACGAGAAATCATATGCCAGTGTATTCCGGTCAGGACCTTGTTCCTATAGGGTACACAGAATCTGATTTTCAATCAAATCATGATTCAAGGAAATCGACTCAAGATTTGTCTTTACCCTTGGAGGTGGTGCCGTTGTGTGGAGGAGTGTTAAGCAATCTTGCATTGCTGACTCGACCATAGAAGCCTAGTATGTGCCTGCTAGTGAGGCATTTAAGGAAGCGGTATGGCTCCGCAGGGTCCTTGGTAATCTTGAGGTCATTCCTAGTTGGATAAAGCTATAGTGTTCTACTGTGACAACAGTGCAGCAGTAGCTAATACTAAGGATCCTAGGCATCATAAGAGAAGTAAGCACATTGACAGAAAATATCACATTATCAGAGGCTTTGTTAAAAGTGGATATGTGACTGTTTGCAAAATCGCATTAGAGGACAATCTTGCCGACCCGTTCATGAAGACTTTGGTGGCCAGAAGATTCAAGGAACACGTCGGAGGCATGGGGATGCATAATATGTCACATTTACTCATTTAGGGCAAGTGGGAGATTGTTGGGATTTATATGTGTCTTAAGCATAGAAAATCAATTCTAGGGATTTTCTATAAATATGACATTTTGATATTAATAAAAAGAGATTATTCATGTTTAATAAGTAGTGTCATATTTACTTTCATTTGTTGATTGTATGATTATTTTAAGCAAACATAAAATACTCCTAGGCTGATGGAAATATATCGGATTACCATATGTATATGGGGTATACATAGAAGACGTGGTAATTTGATAACAGTCTAGATAAATGGTCTGCAATCGATGGAATAAGATTTGGGGATCTTATTCATAATAATATATTAAAGGTTGTCTATTTTCTTGGAGGGATGGTTTGTCTTGACCATCAGATAGGTTCCGAGTAGAAACTTTAATGTATACCAGTATTAAGGTATGACATTGGACTGGACCTAAAGTGTTAATTGATTCGGTTTAATAATTCCATTTATAATAATCTTTATAAGAATCAATGACGCTTTGATTATCATCCTGCATTAATCTTAATCCTGAAATGAATACTTGAGTTCACATTCATGACTTTTACATTTTGATCCACTATAGGTGAGACACTGATAACTGATCGTCAATAGACTTGTGTTTTGGGTGTATGACTTATGGATAGAGAAATCAAGATTCATATATACGGAATCCATAGCTATCTTAACGATAGTACATGTTATCTACTTAAAAGTATTACTCGGGAATTGAAAGATAATATAACAAGATCTTGGCCATCGGTTTACTTTGTGTTCTCTGATGATTTATCGATTGTCTAGCTTTACAATTGGTGGTTCTTTCAATAGAGAAGAAAAGAACTTTTGGTTAAAATGATTGAAAAGGTAAAACGGAAAAATACCTTAAATCAATCATGGATAACATATAGGGATTAAGCAAGCGATGAATAAATTATGGAAGAAGCACTGGATTAGAGAGCTTTCGTAATACGGTATATAAACGAGAGTTCAGCTTCAGACTTTTAGTGAAATAGTCCTGAAGTTGATAATTGATGAATAATTAATCCGGGATTAATTTTTTGCAATTATAGGAGCCTCTTTACATATTTCCATCGGGTTCCTTTATTAGCTTATATAGTTCCACGAAACGTCTCGGGATTTGTTTCTAATGAGATCGGTAAATAAAATGGGAATTTAATAATGCCTATTAAGACATGGTACTCTCTAACATGCAATCCCTAAAGGATTAGACATGTGAAATTAATGTAGACAAATAATGTGATTTGTCAATATATGATTGGTCGTAAACAAAATAATTATTTGTTAATTGTTTGGTTAATTGAATTTTGTAAATAAGATTATATTTGAATTATTTAGGTTTTGAAAACAAAAATTTTCTCTCTTAATCTATGGTGCACGAATTTTAGTGGTTGGAAGGAAGAAAATTTTGTTTTAAAATTGTTTAAATATATTACAAACATTAAATTATTAATTGATTTAAATAATTGAGCTTATTTGATAGATTTTCTTTTCTTAAAGAATGGTGCACGTTTTGTTTTGGTGGAAAGGAAATCTAAAATATTCTATTTATTTAAATTAATTAAATATGGATAATGTTTATGAAAAATATTTATTTAAATTCAAATAAGAAAATCTTATTTAAATTCAACGGTTTAAAAAGAGTTTGAATCTAGATAGGCTTAGGACTTTTGGACTAGTCTAGATTCTTGATTTAAACTTGAACCACCAATCAATCTACACATAAAGGGGAGCACGAATTTTTTGAATATTCTCCAAGCAAAAAACCGTCCATAAGGTTTAAAAAACCTAGCCTGAAATTCGAATGATCTTTTGGTTCAAAAGATTATCCAGAAAAATAATTATTAATTATTTTTCAAGTAAGAAATATTTTTGAAAAAGGATTTGAGTATTATATAAAGGCTAGGGGTTCTTGAAAAAAGCCAACTATCATCATACATTCAAAGAAAGGGGACGGTTTTTTGGGAGAAAGAAAACACAAAAAACTAGGTTTTTGTACTTGAGAAAATTCATCCTTCTTGGGTGTGAGAAAAAGAGAGAAATTTTCATTGAATAAAAACTGTGAGTAAGGTTAAGCCGAGTGATATTTTTCATAAAAGGTTAACCAGTCCCTGTTTTGTAGTTTTGAAGAATGAACCCTGATCGATTTCTCAACGAGGTACATCGGGATTAAGAAAGTGGGATCTAGACTTCGGAAGAATTACTGGTTGCTTGGATTCATAGCACGTGTGCCCACACATACTCTGAGACGTGGGGACTCGAGAATAGTAAAGAAGACACGTTGATCGACGCTCTAGCAATTCCGGAATTTGAGAAATAAGGTATGTTTGATCATGTATTTAATTTATTGTTATATATATCATGAGTTTCTTTTTTGAATCGACATAAAAATTTTAAAACTTCCACTGCACTGTAATTCTGATATTGGATCCGTCTTTCCAAAACACAGAGTGAATGAGGAAAAGTAAAGACAATTTAAGGAAGGAAAGTATCCTCTAAATTCGAAGTACAAATCATACAAGGAGTCCGGAAAAAGGTGGTGGCACAGATCCCTAAAATGGAAGGTACTATCCATGACTGTGGAGTAGACGTTTCGAGGAAGATATCCACGGTCCAAGACCCCAAGAGGAGTCCCTCCTTCCTCCTTCCTCCTATTCTATCTTCCTCTAGGATTCATGTTTTGAAGAAATTTTTTTGTAAGTGAAGAAAAAAGGAAAATTTGATACAAAGCAAGATTAAGTATTCCAATTAAGTTGGCACTCAAAATCTTAACCCAAAACCTGAACATGCCCAAGGATTTTATTTCAATATCCATATACACAAGCAACCCTTGTACTATTTCCTATATAAATAGAGAAATGACTTGCGAAACACCACAGATGACATGTGACATGTCCGTTGTAATACCCGGAATTTTCACGGACTTAAGATTTCTCTTTTTGTTAGAAATTAGAAGTCCGCATGACGTGTTTTTATGATATTTCATGGAAAATTATGAATCGCATGTGAAATTCGTAATTTTATTAGTCAAGGTTAGAATTTTCTTTTAAACCGGCTATGAGACTCGGAAAAAAATGCCGATGTTGGTAAACGGCATTTTGAGTCAAAAAGGACGAAAAGGAAAGAAAAAGAATGAAAAAAGATGAAATTTTAAAAAAGTCAAAGGTTTGACCGAAAAAGTCAACCTTGACAAAAAAATCAAAGGTTTGACCGAAAAAGTCAACTTTGACCAAAAGTCAAATGGTTGACCAAAAAGTCAAAATTTGACCAAGGACGGGTCAAAAACGTTGACCCCGAAAAATGATGAAATGCAGTATAAGAAGAGACTGCAAAGACTTTTTATGGTCAAGAAAGTAAAAATAAGCCGTAAAAACCACCCTAGAAATTAAGCACACCGAATTAAGAATTAAAGGGCAAAAAGGTCTCCAAAAAATTAGAGAAAGAAAGTTTTCGGTCCAATTTTTTACAAGGAAGAATTTTGGATCAAAATTATAGAACACAATATTTTTTAATATCTGTGTGACACAAAGGAAAGGAAAAGGGATTAATTTTGAAGAGGAAAAATGGCAAACAAGACCCTTATTTTAAGGAAAAAGTGATCAACCAATGCATGCCACTTGGCTCTCCAAATTTTTAGCCAACAGCCCACACATCCCTCTAATAGTCGGCAAGCACAAGGAAGAAATGAAAGAAAAGAAAATCAAGGACAAAAAGCACAAGAGAAAGCCACAAAATAAGGGAAAAAGTGTGAGCTATGCAAGACAAAGGAAAGGCTTAGAAAGCTCCACATCACCCTTGTCCAACCACTCCACTTTCTCCACTTCAAAAGTTTCGGCCAACCTCCCCCATTTCTCCCCCTAAGTTTCGGCCAGCTCATGGACAGCTAGAAGAGAAAAGAAAGACAAGGCCTAAAGCCCTTTTTTAAGGGAAAAAGGTGGGCCAACAAATGCAAGCTAACTACTCCCCTTTTTCCTCCACAAAATCCGCTGCTCAATCCCCCTCTTTTCCTTCAGTTTTTCAGCAGCAAGCAACCCATCCTCTCCCCTCAATATTCGGCTGCAGCTAGAGATGGAATAGACTTGACATAAAGCTATTTTTTTGAGGAGAAAAGCAAGACAACTAAAGTCTCCTCTTGTCCCCCAAGAAACCCTCTCATTCTCATTTGTGAACCAAGAAGAACTCTTGCTCCTTTTTCTCTTCAAGGGTCGGCAGCAAGAGGAGAGGAGAAAGAGAGGGTGAGCCAAAAAGATTTCTTGGGATTTTTCATCTCCTTTGGAGTTCGGCTATGCTAGGGAGTGAGCAAGAGAAAGTGAGGAAATTTTCATGGGATGTTGGAGCCAAAATCCGTGGGTTAGAGGAGTGAGAATGATAAAGAAAATCTGGAAAAATTTTGGGGTACAACCATGTGATGAGTTCGGTTCTAGTAAGAGGAACCAAGAGAAGATTTTTGGTGCTCCATGGAGCCAAAAATCCATGAGCATGGAGAAAGGAAAAAGGTAAGAGAAAACTTGGATTTTTCATCTTATGAGGCTCGGTTTTGATGAGCTAGAAAGAGCTAACCAAAGTTTCTTGGATTTCTATTTTCTTGCAAAAAAAATCCGTGAGCCAAGAGGAGGATTCGGATCCCTTGGAGGAGCCAAAATCCGTGAGCCATGGAGCCAAGAAGAAAATGGGATTTTCAAACCCTAACTTGGGTTAAGGTAAAACTCTTGAACCAAGCTTAAATTAAGCTCAAGTTAAGCATGTTTATGGTGCTTTAAGATGGATTTGTAAGGACATAAGTCCAAGTTATTTTTTCAGCCCTTATTTTCGGTGTATGTGCTTGATAGGGATTAGGGTTTGGTTGGCTTATTTTATGATGTTGCTTGCATGATTTTTGATGCTTGAAAATGACTAGGATGCATGCTAGATGTGTTATTTAAGTCCCCTAGATTTTAGTCACAAATCAGCCCTAAGGCAGTGGCTGATTTGGTTGATGGAAATGATGTATGTGATGCTAGTTTAATGAATGATGCAAGAGCAAGACACCATGCAGCCAAGGACGTTTTTGTGGGCTGCATGGGTATGAAGGATGGGCAAGAATGAATGCATGGGACATTAGATATGTTGCTTGTTTAATGTTTAAGCTCCCGATGTGATCGGTCGAGTTAGAATCCGCGAACTAGGACGTAAAACCGGATTAACAACCGAAACTGCCATTTCAGAGTCGAAACTGGCCAGTTTCGGGAAAGAGAAAATATCAGGCCCTTAGAGGCCGAACGGGGTAAAAGTTAAAACACAAAAGTTGTTTGGAACAACTTTTGCTAGAGAGCAGCGCGAACGGAATCTCAAAATAAGGCTCGAAAGGCCTCCGTTTTACACAAAACCCGTGGCTGAACCCTGGGACGTTCTTCACCCAGTTTTTCAGAGTTAACCCGTTTTCAAATAAAAACTGGTACTGATCTAGCCAGAACTGGATTTTGTGCAAAACACGAAAGTTTTAGAATTTTTCAATAGCTACAATTTTCGTGGAGAAAAGTTTTTCAGATTCGGATTCCATTTTTAAACTGGGAGCGTTTTGTGAAGGGTGCGCAGGGAATCCGAAAATGTATGCACCTTGATTTTTACTAATGGTTTCTAAAAAGTGTAAAATTGTTTTTAGACCATTGTTTTAACTACGGAAACGGTTCCAAAGATGGTTTTCGGCCCTCAATGATTTTATGAAGCTCCGTTTTAAGGAAAATGAATTTTAAGAGTTTTTGGGATTATTTACCCAAAGTGTTCAAGTTAAGAAGAAAAATGAGATTTTCCATAAGTTAAAGGAAAATGAGATTTTTCAAGAAGAGAAGTGGAATTTTTAGAGTTCGGAATTGAAATTCCACGTTTTTCCAAGAAGTAAAGAAAAGAATGATTTTAGCCAAGTATTTTCAAGAGTTATGAAGTAAAAGTTTTTACAGGCAAATTAATGGATTTTTGGAAGATAATTATATAATGTTTTCCAAAAATAATGAAATGGAGTTTTAAGGTAAAAATGGGTAATCAAGCCGATTACGAACGGTAACCGGAATTATATCCGAGTTACTGGGCTAAGCCCATAGCCCAACGTTTAACCCAAAGGGGGTTGACCTTAGTTGACTACATGTTGACTTGGGTTGACCAAGAGTTTAACCTTTAGGGTTACCCAATATAACCCTAAAGGATACCAAGATTTATGAACTGGGCTATGACCTAGGGTTATTGAAGAGATAATAACCCAATGGATTATGAACCAAGAAAAAGTAAAGTATAAGTCCATGAAGAAGGAAGTAACCAATCAGGCTTACAAGAGATATTAGAGTGGACATATAACACACATATCTAGGATTGCTCATAGATGTTGGTTAGGATACCAACATCATATGTCGCGATTATGGTAAGATAAGTTAATCTTATCTTACACCTCCTTTGAAACAGGATTATGAACCTGTTGGGATATCGCGAGGAATGTACGTCAAGAGCGTAGGACCTAAGGTAAGTACAAACCTCACCTGTGGTATGGAAAAATAAAATGTATGTTCAAATATGTTATGTTTCATGATATGTTAAAATGCTTAAAGATGCCATGTTTTGAAGATGTTTTCAAGATGCCCTGTGTTAAAAATGTCATGTTTTAAAGATGTCATGCTATGTTTTCTGAACGAAATATTAAGTATGCATGATATAGTGACATCATAAAGTATGCTCACTAATGATAAGAAACTTGGTAAAAATACACAAGTAAAGTGTCGTACCAACCTCCCCCAAGGTGGAGGATTTTTATGTTAAAGTTATAGATTCGCTCTCTCGTTGATGCGGGAGGGTGTAATCACTTATGTTTTCCTGGAGCAGTTAGGGACTTGCAACCCCATCTAACTGTATCTAGCGGCGCGCTATATGTTAAGGGTACGTACACTATGGGGCCCATAAGAAAGATAAGAAAGTTGAAAGAAATGCATAAATGGAACATAAATGGTTCATGCATATGTTTTACGATGAAGTATGTTTCAAGATGTTTAAATGAAAATGTTTTGTGAGATTTAAGTTTGTACTTGCTGAGCGTCAGCTCATCAGATATATTCCATACTGCAGGTTGAGATAAAAAGCTTGTAGCTTTACTTGGTGGGCTTGGAGATGATGCAGCGAGTGAAGGGCGGTGTGGGATACCACTACGCAATAATTTCCGCAATATGTTTAAAGTTATGAAGTTTTCATGTATGTTAAAAGTCAAGTTATGTTATGTATGTATGAAATGTTTCAAGGTATAATGCACAATTTTAGTGCATGGATTTCAAGTCGAGATTTTAAAATGAAATCCAAATTATGAAGTTCAAAGAAAGTTTTAAAACGATGTTCAAAAGAAGTTTCAAAAAAAAAAAAAAATTTATTCCGCATTTTCAAGTATAGTAAGTTATGTATGAAGGTGACGGTTCCGGCGCCCCGCATCCGCGCGGTCGGCCCCGCGTGGGTGTCAGGTGGGTGGTTCGGGGCCTCACATCCGTACGTTAAAAGGGTGTTTGGTTGGTTAGTTTGAGTTGAAATATTTTAGTTGTAATAGTAAATTTTTTTGAATTTTCAAAATAGACAAAAAAATTTTTGGGAAAAAATAAAAATTTTTTAAGAAAAAAATAAAAAAAAAATTTAAAATGGGTTGGTTGTCAAATAAACCCTAAGAGTGAACTTTTAGAAAAATCTGAATCTCTTAGGGCATCTCCAATGGGTACTCTATTATAGAGTATTACACCATTTTAGAGTGCGGGGAGAGCTCCAACCGGTACTCTATATGGTACTTCAAATATAGAGTATGAATAGTGTACTTCATATTTGAAGTATCACTGTTCATACTCTAAACTACTTTTTCTTTTTCTTTTTTTGTTTTTAATTAAATTTTAGAGTAATATTTAGGTAAAAATAAATAGAATATTCCTTTTAGAGTATGATATAGAGTAAATGGGTTGGAGATAAAATAGTTATTTGAAGTGACAGATACTCTATTTTAGAGTTTTTGTACTCTAAAATAGAGTAAATGGGTTGGAGATGGCCTTATATATTTACTGCAAAAGCTTCATGTCATCGGCAAGTGGGTGGGTGGGTGGGTGGGTGTGTGGGGTGGGGGGCAAAGAATGGTCCATTTTTCAATAAAGTAAGAAAAAATGGAAAACCCCCTCAATGAAAATCTACATGGTTCATGGCACGTTATGATTGGAAGAGTGCACAATTATTTACATAAAGGGTGTCCAATTATTTGCATGGCCAGCTGGCTAGTAGTGGAGTACAATCAGTCAAATTTTGGGTCAAGACAGCTTTCTATAAAGTGTTGCAATTTTTTTCCACAAGAGAGTGACACGAGCTATTTATTTTCATCTCGGGAGTGCTATTGAACATCAATATTGTGCAAATGGGACAAATTGGTGGTTGTTTTCCATTATTACAACAAATGAGGATTTATTATGCCAAGTGATGTCAATACATGACATCATGAAATAGTTATAAAGACTTTGGCACATGTAGTTGAACATTCGCCCGTGTGAAATCGTTAACCCAGAAAAAAAAAAAAAAGTAACTAAACAAAATTTTTAAAAATTAAAGAAAATGCCGTCATGTGACTGACTGTAAAGGAGGATAAAAGACACTGTAAAAAATATCTCTTGTGCTTTTTTTTTCCCTAATTGTTTATATTTTTATTTAGATAAACGGATGATATATGTCGTCATGTATGACATTATAACCGGTTTAAAAATTCTAACTCTAACTATTTAAGAGCAATAATGATACAGTGGAATTGAGAAGTTCAAGCTAAATCCATGCCCAGAGGGAGAAACCCCAAATTGGTAGGGAAAACAGATCTCAATATTTCAATATTCACCATTCAAATATGCACTACACTTTCTTGTTTAGGCTTATCTTGCTAACACTAATCACCAAAACTACAACAAAATAAAAGATACTAATATAAAATATTTAATGACACTAATAACACTAATCTTTCTACAACAAGTAAGAAAACACAAAGAAAAACAAGAAATAAATAACAGAACAAACACACTGATTAGATTAAAGTGGCATACTCTTAATGCGAATTCTAGTCCATTTTCAGTTACAAAATATTACTATAATCTGAAAAAGAAGTCGGGCAATCCACTCTCAATAGAATGCATAGGTTAGTCTTTTTGTTTTTCCGTTACATATATAAATGATTGTCCGAAAACTCTCTTATATTTATATCACGAGAATTATTACTGACTAACAAATTAAAATATTCAAAATACCCCGAAAAGTGTATAAATTATAGTACAATTAGGCTACGCACACAACTTAATATCGTACAAGACAATTATCAGTAGATCTCGTAGCAAAGGAATAGATTTGACAAATATTTTTCTGTTGGTAGAAACACTAGTACAGAAGATTATTATAGTGACGCCCCGAACCACCCACCTGACACCCACGCGGGGCCGACCGCACGGATGCGGGGCACCGGAACCGTCACCTTCATACATAACTTACTTTACCTTGAAAATGCGGAATAAAAAAAAATTTTTTTTTTTTTGAAACTTCTTTTGAACATCGTTTTAAAACTTTCTTTGAACTTCATAACTTGGATTTCATTTTAAAATCTTGACTTGAAACCCATGCACTAAAATTGTGCATCGTACTTTGAACATTTCATACATAATTAACTTCATACTTAACATACATGAAAACTTCATAACTTAAACATAATGTGGAAAATATTGCGTAGTGGTATCCCACACCGCCCTTCACTCGCTGCATCATCTCCAAGCCCACCAAGTAAGACTACAAGCTTTTTTTCTCTACCTGCAGTATGGAATATATCTGATGAGCTGACGCTCCGCCCTTCACTCGCTGCATCATCTCCAAGCCCACCAAGTAAGACTACAAGCTTTTTTTCTCTACCTGCAGTATGGAATATATCTGATGAGCTGACGCTCAGCAAGTACAAACGCGATCTCACAAAACATTTTCATTTAAACATCTTGAAACATACTTCATCATAAAACATATGCATGAACGATTTATGTCCATTTATGCATTTCCTTTTAACTTGTACTTATCTTTCATATGGGCCCCATAGTGTGCGTACCCTTAACATAAAAATCCTCCACCTTGGGGGAGGTTGGTACGACACTTTACTTGTGTATTTTTACCAAATGGTTTATCATCAGTGAACATACCTTATGATGTCACAAAAATCATAACTTATAATGCACATGACATACTTTAACATAACATGGCCACTTTAAAACATGGCATCGTTAAATTATGGCAGTCTGTAAAATTCTTTAAATCATGGCCTCATTTAAACATAATAGCTTTAAAACATAGTATTTTAAAAAGCATAGCATTTAAACATGGCATAGCATATTTGAACATACATTACTATTTTTCCATACCACAGGTGAGGTTTGTACTTACCTTAGGTCCTACGCTCTTGACCCATCATTCCTCATGATATCTCAACAGGTTCATATTCCTGTTTCAATCAAAGGAGGTGTAAGATAAGGTTAACTTATCTTACCATAAACCATGGCATATGATGTTGGTATCCTAACCAACATCTATGAGCAATCCTAGATATACGTGTGTTGTATGTCCCCTCTAATATCTTTTGTAAACCTGATTGGTTACTTCCTTCATCTTGGGCTTATACTTTACTTTCTCTTGGTTCATAATCCATTGGGTTATTATCTCTTCAATAACCCTAGGTCTTAGCCCACTTCGTAAATCTTGGTATCCTTTAGGGTTATATTGGGTAACCCTAAAGTCAACTCTTGGTCAACCCAAGTCAACACGTGGTCAATTAAGGTCAACCCCCTTTGGGTCTGACGTTGGGATATGGGCTTAGCCCAGTAACTCGGATATAACTCCGGTTACCGTTCGTAGTCGGCTTGATTATCCATTTTTACCTTAAAACTCCATTTCTTGATTTTTGGAAAACATTATATAATTATCTTCTAAAAATCCTTAAATTTGCTTGTAAAAACTCTTACTTCATAAATCTTGAAAATACTTGGCCAAAATCATTCTTTTCTTTACTTCTTGGTAAAATGTGGAATTTCAATTCCGAACTCTAAAATTCCACTTCTCTTCTTGAAAAAAATCCCATTTTCCTTTAACTTATGGAAAATCCCATTTTTTCTTCAACTTGAACACTTTTGGGTAAATAATCCCAAAACTCTTTGTAAAAATTCATTTTCTTAAAACGGGACTTCATAAAATCATTACGGACTGAAAATCGCCATTGGAATGGTTTTCTTAGTCAAAATAACATTTTAGAGACACTTTACATTTTTCTAGAAAACGTTTTTGTAAACCAAGTGCTGGAAATTCTCGGATTCTCAGAGCACTCTTCATAAAACCAACCCAGTTTAAAAATCCATTCATTATCTGAAAAACTTGTCTCCACGAAAGTTGTAGCTATCGAAAAATGCTAAAACTTTCATGTTTTGCACAAAACCCAGTTCTGGCTAGATCAGTACCAGTTTTTATTTGAAAACGGGTTAACTCTGAAAAACTGGGTGGAGAACGTCCCAGGGTTCAGCCACGGGTTTTCATAAAAATGAAGGCCTTTGGAGCCTTATTTCAAGATTCTGTTTATGTTGTCCTCTAGTAAAAGTTGTTCCGAGCAACTTTCATGTTTTAACTTTTAACCCATTCGGCCTCTAAGGGCCTGATATTTTCTCTTTCCCGAAACTGGCCAGTTTCGACTCCGAAATGGCAGTTTCGGTTGTTAATCCGGTTTTACGTCTTAGTTCGCGGATTCTAACTCGACCGATCACATCGGGAGCCTATACGCTAAACAAGCAACGTATCTAACGTCCCATGCATTCATTCTTGCCCATCCTTCACACCCATGCAGCCCACAAAACGTCCTTGGCTGCATGGTGTCTTGCTCTTGCATCATTCATTAAACTAACATCACATACATCTTCTTTCTTCCACCAAATCAGCCACTGCCTTAGGGCTGATTTGTGACCAAAATTTAGGGGACTTAAATAACACATCTAGCATGCATCCTAGCCATTTTCAAGCATAAAAACATGCAAGCAAATCATCACAAAATAAGCCAACCAAACCCTAACCCTATCAAGCACATACACCGAAAATCAAGGGCTGAAAATAACATGGACTTATGTCCTTACAAATCCATTTTTGAAGCACCATAAACATGCTTAACTTGAGCTTAAATCCAAGATTGGTTCAAGAAATTACCTTAACTCAAGTTAGGGTTGAAAATCCCATTTTCTTCTTGGCTTGCTCACCCACGGATTTTTGGCTCCATGGCTCACGGATTTTTGCAAGAAAAATGGAAATTCAAGAACTTTTTATTATTTCTTTCTAGCTCATCAAAACCGAGCCTCATAAGATGAAAAATCCAAGTTTTTCTCTTACCTTTTTCCTTTCTCCATGCCCACGGATTTTTGGCTCCATGAAGCACCAAAAATCATTCCTTTTGGTTCCATCACACCAAGCCGAACTTCATGCTTGGTTTACCCTCAAAATTTTTCCAGATTTTCATCCTTTCTTTCACTCCCTTAACCCACGGTTTGCTGCCCCAAAATGGGTCTCCATGGCTCACCAAATCTCTTTCCTTTCTCCCCTAACACAGCCGAACACTCACACAAGCATCACCCTCAGATTTTTTTTCCAGATTTCTCTCTTCTTTTCCTCTCCTCTTCTCACGGTTTTCTCTTGAAAACTGGCAGAAAATAATGGAGGAAATGAGAGGGTTTCTTGAGGGACAAGAGGGGACCTTAGTTGTCTTGCTTTCTCCTCAAAAGATGGCTTTATGTCATGTCCTTCTCCATCTCTTAGCTGGCCGAAACTCCAAGGGAGGGAGTAGGCTGCTTGCTGCCGAAAACTGAAGGGAAAAGAAGGGGGAACATGCAGCAGATTTTGTGGAGGAAAATGGGGAAAAGCTTTGCTTGCATTTGTGGTTTTGGTTGACCAACTTTTTCCTTAAAAAGGGGCCTTATCACATGCTTTCTTTTCTCTTGGAGTTGCCCATGTGCTGGCCGAATCTTGAAGGAGAAATGGGGGGGCTTTGTGTCCAGATTTTTGGGGAAGTAAAAGGGCTGATTGCTTGGCCATGGGGAGGGCTTGTTTGCTGAAAATTTGGACAGCCAAGTGGCATCCAATGGGTGGTCACTTTTTCCTCAAAAAATGGCTTTATGCCATGTCTTTCTTTTCCATCTTTTCTCATGCTTTTCTTTGTCCTTCTTTCCTTGTGGCTTGCCGAACTTGTGAAGAAGCAACAAAGGGGGAGTAGGTGGTTGTGTGTCCGGATTTTGGGGGAGAGAAACACAAGCTCACATGCTCCTTTGGTTTAGTTGGAATTGGACTACCATTTAGTTACCAAAACCAAGCCATTTTCTTTTCTTTTCTTCTAGTTGGCCGAATAAATGGAGAGTGGGGGAGTCCACATGTGCAACATTGAGTTAGTGGAAGGTGATGTCAAGGTGTTGATGTCATTTTCCACTAGCTCTCACAATGCCTTGTTTGGTCATTTTTGTTCTCCCAAATTAATTCATTTTCCTTTCCTTTGTGTCACATAAATATTAAAAATATTGTGCTCCATAATTTGGTCCAAAATTCTTCCTTGTAAAAATTGAACCGAAAACTTTCTTTCTCCAATTTTTCGGAGACCTTTTTTGCCCTTTTTATCTTGATTCGGTGTGCTTGATTTCTAGGGTGGTTTTTACGGCTTATTCTTACTTTCTTGACCATAAAAAGTCTTTGCAGTCTCTTCTTATACTGCATTTCATCATTTTTCGAGGTCAACAATTTTGACCCGTCCTTGGTTAAACTTTGACTTTTTGGTCAACCCTTTGACTTTTTGGTCAAAATTGACTTTTTCGGTCAAACCTTTGACTTTCTTAAAATTTCATCCTTTTTCTTTCTTTTTCTTTCCTTTTTGTTCTTTTTGACTCAAAATGCCGTTTACCAACCTCGGCATTTTTTTCCGAGTCTCATAGCCGGTTTAAGAGAAAATTCTAACCTTGGCTAATAAAATTACGAATTTCACATGGCCATTCATAATTTTCCATGAAATATCATAAAAACACATCATGCGGACTTCTAATTTCTAATAAAAAGAGAAATCTTAAGTCCGTGAAATTTCCGGGTATTACAATTATAGCACTATACGTCGTTTAAAGCTTGTGACATAATTATTTCACACCACAAAAAATTCCGTTGCCATATTCACATGTCAAATCAATTTCGTATAATTGGCCCTCAAAAAAGTAGGGCTAGCTAGTTATGGATATTGGAGTGAGATTTCTTTTGTGTGTTAACACAATGCTGATAATAATAAGGTGTTTGGTGGAGTAGTTTGAGTTGAGATTTTTAAGTTTTAATAGTAATTTTTTTTTAATTTTCAGAAAAGACAAAAAACTTTTTGGAAAAAAGATAAAAACTTTTTCAGAAAAAGACAAAAAAAATTTTGAGATGAGATGAGATGAACCAATATACCAAACGCCCCCTAAGAGTACACCAAATATTTTGCAGCGAACGGTTGATTGTATATGAAATGAAGTGGTTGATTGTATATGAAATGAAGTACTTATACGTATGTCAACATCGATTGTGGTGGCCTATGAATGTTAAATGTGATAGCTTCATTTTTATCAATTTAATATTCAATTCAAAGTATCTTGAGATCATATTCTCATATGTTTTTATTGTTAGTACATTTGGTGAGATCATATTCTCATGTGTTCTTATTGATTTTCATAAACTTAGCATTCGAGCATTTTTGTCAGTTTATGGAAAGCACATTCGGTAACATTCAAAGAGATATGTTAATGCTGGTCATCTTTAGTTTTCAACTTTTAGCAATAGAGTACATATGTATGCAGGTAGACTTTCGCTATAAAAGTGATGGGAAAAGTTTAGAGTGACCAGATCACAATTGAAGCAACTTTCTGCTCCTTAACTTCTCTTGCACCAAGCCACTAGGTTCAGGGTAAGTTTGAAGGATTCTATTCAGCCCAAAAAAAAAAAAAGCCACACACACATACACACACATGTGTGTGTGTATATATAAAGGTTCTCAGCTGACTAATTAATATTCTGTTTCTTTAGTTGGCATGTATTTATGTGCTTCTCATGCATCTATATGTACCTGTCTGTGACTTTATTTTTGTTACGTTTTTGTTTTAATCTAGTATCTGTACAATTCATAAACTTTTCGGTAGTAATCACTAAAAATGTTCTGATGATCTAGTTTGAAAAGAAAGGTATGGACGGTTTGATCGATAAGCGGGAGGTGATAATCGACATTCCAGAAGATCTGGAATTCAAGCAGTGGTCTAAGTGTTGGATCCACAGAATTCCCAGGAATCTCCGCAAGGTAAAAGAAGATTCATACACTCCTCAGCTGATTTCCATAGGCCCTTTTCACCATGGAAAACCCGAATTTAAGGCCATGGATTCCCATAAAGAAAAATACAAGGAGGAGCTATTTAAGCGCATTCCCGGTGGCGAATCTTCTAAAAGAGACGAGATCGAGAAAAGGATCAAAAAATTCATCAGAGAGAGCGCAGAAGACATAAGCGGGAGGTACGCCGGCACCATTGATCTTCAGGATCACTTGTTCGAGGAAATGATTCTGAGAGACGCTTGTTTCATCCTCGAGATCTTTCGGAGAAACGATTTCCCACAAGAGTCCTTGTCGGATTACAGACTGAGCACGCCGTGGCTGAGGAAAGCGGTAAAGCTGGACTTGTTGTTGCTCGAAAATCAGCTTCCGTTCGATGTTCTTCAGCAACTGTATGACCATCTCAGGGCATATCTGCCTGCTGCCAAAGCCCCGGACAGTTGTATCGTTCATCGTATGCATCCGTTTCTTCGACTGACATGCTCTTTCTTCGAAGATCACATCTTGACACAATCCGACTGGGAGAAGTTTGTCGACATCGACGAGGTGAAGCACTTCACCAATTTGCTCAGGGAGTTTTGGCTTCCGAAGAAGTTTGTGATAAAGAATAAATTTGTACAAGAGGACATGGGAGACAAGAGGTATCTCTATTCGGCCACGAAGCTGGACAAAGCCGGGGTAACGTTTGAGCGAGCGGATAAAGGAACGAGCCTAACCGATGTGAAGATTTTCAAGACGCCGATCTTGAAGTTCGTACCGGCCATCAATTGTATGCAGCTTAGGCTTCCGCAGTTGAAGTTAGAATGTGACACAGAGTGTTTGTTGAGAAACGTCATGGCCTTGGAGCAGTGCCTTTACCCGAAGGAGGATTACATCTGCGGTTACGTCGCGTTGATGGATCAGCTCATCAACACCAGCGAAGACGTCGAGTTCTTGGTGGAGAGGAAGATCCTAACCAACTTACTGGGTAGCAACAAGGAAGCAGCAAGGTTGTTCAATGGACTCTGCTGTAAAATCCCCAGAGAGAAATCTTTCTATGCTCATTACTACAGTGAACTCAATACCTTCTATGAGAATCGTTGGAATGTTACAAGGGCAACTCTCAAAAAAGTGTACTTCAAAGATCTTTGGACCGGGAGTTCTACTGTTGTTGGCCTTTTTGTTCTCCTCTTCACCGTCACCGCAACCACTAGAAATGTATATTTGAGATAAGCAGCTTCTTTTTCTGTGTTTTTTTTTTTTTTCGTTTTGTTTTGTTTTGTTTTGTTTTTTTTTAAACTTCTTTTTTGGCAGGTAAAACATCCTTTGATATGTATCCGTACACCCAATAACGTATTTTGAAGGGAAAAATACCCAGCTGCGAAAATGTTTTTTTTTTTTTTTTTTTTTTTTAATTCTAAGTGTGATCCTTGATCTACGTCATTTTAGAATTCGTCAACGAATAACTTTGCGATATTCTATTAACATGTTCTTCGCTTTGATGCTCAATATTCATGGACAGGATCAATCACGTCCCTAATTACTCATGTTGTGTGGTTATTACCAAAGTTAAAAGACTTTGAAAAATCCCTTTATGTGAAAGGAGAAAAATCTTTGAACAATTAGATTTTGCCGTATATGAGCATAACGACCAAAATTTGGTAGCTGAAAAATGTGACTTTCTACTTCCTAAATTTGGTCTTCGAAACGTCACTTTGGCTACCAAATTTTTTTTTTTTCGCAAAATGTTTAGTCGCTAAAAGTTCAAAATCTTGTAATGTGGCAATGTTATTGTCAAGTGCATTTTTTTTATTTTGATTTATTTGTCTATTCCATGTACTTGAATACAAGTAGTTGTATTAAAAGAGGTCACTCAATTGATGTGTATGTTTCCTTCTTATGGAACAATGAGATATTTAGTTGGCCGGCAAGTCAACTTGTGGACTAAAACACGCAACATACACACCTGGAAGCCCGGTTTTATTAAGTATGTTCTGATGTTATAAATACAAAAAAGGCTGCACATAGTAAATATGAAAAATGCCACAATGTTAATTCTAATTCTAACGTTTTAATATTATTTTACTTATCATGTGAGTTATCATTATTTCATTTATATAATAGCCACATCAATTAAAAGAATCAATCATTAAATAGTCAATCATTAAATAAAAGACAATTTACTGTCATGTGAATTGGGAGTCAAAGTTAAGATTAGAATTAGTGTCATTAGCATTACTCTTTTGATATTGTTTAGTATATCAGTCTTATTAATTTCAAATGATTTTTTTTTTCTGGTTAAAGAATCTCAAACGATCTTTGATGTTAACCTTTCCGTTGACATGATTGATACCAAACTTCAGTAATTTCCTTGAAATATATGTTGTTAATTTAATAGTAATACTAATTAATTTGAACGATTTTTGTCCTAAAATTGCACATTAGCCATGCATGAGAATGAATACAATTTTGGTGCTGAAATACTATTTGTATGCTACTGCTAGCATGCTAACAAGACTGAAGAGTGCTAAATGGTATAAACTGTAGAATTGCCATAAATACCATATTTTAGCTCAGTTGGCGTTGGTGCCACTTTGACTACATATATTTTTGTGCCTACATTTAAAGGGGCAGATGCATGTTGAGACTTGAGCCTAGTGGGGCTGTAACCCCATTGAAATTTTTTTCCTCTCAAAATTAAAAATTTTCATATATAATCTCATTAAAACATCATATCTAATTTTCATGCTTAAAATAAATTTTGTGCATTCTACACTCAAATATATGTATGTGATGTAGAAGTATACTTGAATTTGGGAAGCAATTTATGTGGCTTGACCCACCATCAAAGAAACTTTTGAGTCTATTCATTGGGTCTACCCTACAGATTCTTAAGGGACTTCTCAAAGTAAGAGTCTAAACAGATAGTGTTTGGGGTTGATTTCTGAATTTGATAAGGGTGGCGTTTAAAGAAATATTTGATTATGCCTCTCTCATTAATTGTAACTATTGAGAGAAATAATTATATCACTCTTACATTCTGGCTCCATCATTCTATATATTCACTTCATTCATCATATTAGTTACATGCGTATCATGTGTAGTACCATATGTTCATTGGGTCTACCCATGGATTCGTATGGGACCCCTCAAAACATGGGCCCAAATGGATAGTGTTTGGGATGGATTCTCCAAGTTTGATAATGGGTGGTATTTAAAGGAATTGATTGCACCTTTTCCATTTTACAACTTTTGGGAGAAACGATTGTATCACTCCAACATTAGTTGGTATCAGAGTAGGAGGTTTCAAGTTCAAGTCTCTGTGGGCATGCTCTAGAGGGGGCATTTTCTAATTAAGAGAAAATGATTTATGAGCATATTTGAATTTGAGAGGCAACCTATGTAATTTGGGCCTTAAAAAAATATCTAAACCTATTTGTTGGGTATGCCTATGGATTCTGAAGGGACTTCTCAAAGTAATAGACTAAATGAATAGTGCTTGGGGTTGATTTCTGAGTTTAATAAGGGTGGTGTTTAAAGAAATATTTGATCATGCCTTTCTCATTCATTGTAACTTTCAAGAGAAATAATTGTGTCACTCCTACATTAATCTGGTTCCATCATTAGTTATATTCACTCCATACATCATATTCGTTACATGTGTATCACGTGTATACCATATGTTTACTTTTTTGTTGCATTAAAGGTGAGATGACAACGAAACTTGTCGTCATTACTTTAACAAATTGTCGCTCATATTTTTTCCAAAGGAAAGATAAGGATGATTCAGTGGCTTTACTTTTCTGTTCCCGTTATTAATAATGCCTTACTTTCCTCCGGTCCTACTCATCTTTTATTTTTATTATTTATTTTTTGTTGTAATTAGTGGTTTTTGTTGGATTATGTACTCCCGTGATTCAAGGCATAATAGTTTCTTTCCAAATTAATATTGATTTCTCAAGGTCGTAGATTAGTCCTATAATTTAACGTTGCACCTAAAACTGTAGTTACCTTTCACTTGTTCCATTCAATTTCTTATTATTATACGCTATTAATCTTGTGTTAGTTAATTAATGTAATGCTGGTATACTAAAATTTTCATATTCGAGTAGTTATCTTTTTATTCAAGATATTGTATGTCAGTTGATGTGATATCTGTTAAAAAAAATATATTTACTAATTGTAGAAGGAGAAATATATAGCTATTTATTTTAAGACGAGTGGTGGATTGTAATTAGATGACGAGTCGATATAACATAGATGTAGAAAAATAAACATAGACACATAGATTTATAGATATTTGCCTATATTATCTGGACTATGTCCTCTTCTGTAGGATCTTGGGGGATTTCACTATGTGTTAAATGAGTTTTACCATGGTGCTTGATGGCAAGGAGTGGAAGAGAGAAGACGGGAATTTGCAAGAGAGAGAGAGAATACAGAGAGAAAGAAGAAAAGTTAAAGACAATTGAAGGAAGGAAAGTATCCAGCAAATTCGAAGGACAAGTCATAGGAGGAATCAGAAAAAAGAGGTGGCATGGATCCCTAAAATGTAAGGTACCATCCATGACTGTGAAGTAGTCGTTTCGAGGAAGATCCCCACGGTCCAAAACCCCCAAGAGGAGTCCCTCCTTCCTCCTTCCTTCCTCCTACTCTTTTTCTCTCTAGGATCCATGTTTTGAAGAAATTTTTTGATAGGGGAAGAAAAAAGGAAACTTTGATACAAAGCAAGATTAAGCATCCCAATTAAGTTGACACTCAAAATCTTAATCCAAAACTTGAACATGCCCAAGGATTTTATTTCAATATCCATGTACACAAGCAACTCTCGTACTATTTCCTATATACATAGAGAAACGACCCGCGAAACACCACAGATGACATGCGACATGCCCGTATGTTAAGAGTGAACTTTCACAAAAATCCGAGTCTCTTATGTATTTACTGTACTTTACTTACTTATTTATGCGTAATACGATAAATTGACTCTAAATATATGAATTATTAACGTAATTGATGTCAAATTGATCATTGACCGTAAATACAATTGTATTCTTTCTATTTATTTAATGACATGTACATTTAAAAAAATTAAAGTTGTCCCAAAATTTTCACCTAAAAATTCATATCAAAAATTGAAGTCTCAATTGATTGTAAAAGCTTAATGCCATCGGGAAATATCGGGGGGGCGGGGGGTGTGGCGGGCGGGGACAAGGCAGAGAATGGTCAATTTTTGAATAAAGTAAGAAAAGATGGAAAGCTACCTCGATGAAAATCGACATGGTCCGTGGCACGTTATGATTGGAAGAGTGCACTATTATTTACATAAAGGGTGTCCAATTATTTGCATGGCCAGCTAGCAGTGGAGTACAATCAGTCAAATTTTGGGTCAAGACAGCCGTCTAGAAAGTGTTACAATTTTTTTCCACAAGAAAGTGACACGAGCTATTTATTTTCATCTCTCTAGTGCTATTCAGCATCAATAGTGTGCAAATGGGACAAAATTGGTGGTTGTTTTCCATTATTACAATAAATGAGGATTTCTTATGCCAAGTGATGTCAATAGATGACATCATGAATTTGTTATGAAGACTTTGGCACATGTAGTTGAACATTCGCCCGTGTGAAATCGTTAACCCAAAAAAAAAAAAAAAAGAGTAGCTAAACAAAATTTTTAAAAGTTGAAGAAAATGCCGTCATGTGACGGACTATAAAGGAGGATGAAAGACATTGTAAAAAAGTATCTTTTGTGCCTTTTTTTCCCTAATTGTTTATATTTTTATTTAGATAAACGGATGATAGATGTCGTCAAGTATGACATTATGATAGGTTTAAAAATTCTAACTCCAACTATTTAGGAACAATAATGATACAGCGGAATTGAGAAGTTCAAGCTAAATCCATGCCCAAAGGGAGAAACCCCAAATTGGAAGGGAAAACAAACTCTAAATCTCAATATTTCATTATTCACTATTTAAGTATGCATTACACTTTCTTGCTTAGGCTTATATAATCTTGCGAACGCTAATCACCAAAACTACAACAAAATAAAAGATACTAATATAAAATATTTAATGACACTAGTAACGCTAATCTTTCTACAACAAGTAAGAAAACACAAAGAAAAACAAGAAATAAATAAGAGAACAAACAAGCAAGATTAGATTAAAGTGACGTACTCTTAATGTGAGTTTTAATCCATTTTCAGTTACAAAATATTACTATAATCCGAAAAAGAAGTAGGGCAATCTACTCTCAATAGAATGCATCGGTTAGTATTTTTGTTTTTCCCTTACATATATAAATGATTGTCCAAAAACTCTCTTATATTTATATCACGAGAATTATTACTGACTAACAAATTAGAATATTCAAAATACCCCGAAAAGTGTATAATTATAGTACAATTAGGCTAGGCACACAACTTAATATAGTACAAGACAATTATCAGTAGATCTCCGAGCAAAGGTACGGATTTGACAAATATTTTTCTGTTGGTAGATACACTAGTACAGAAAATTATTATAGCACCATACGCCGTTTAAGCTTGTGACATAATTATTTCACACCACAAAAATTACGTTGCCATATTCATACGTCAAATCAATTTCGTATAATTGGCCCTCCAAAAAGTAGGGGTTGCTAGTTATGGATGTTGGAGTGAGATTTCTCTTATGTATATTAATACAATGCTGATAATAAGAGTATAATCAATATTTTGCACCGAACGGATGATTGTATATGAAATGAAGTACGTATACGTATGTCACCATCGATTGTGGTCACCTTTGAATCTTAAATGTGAAAGTTTGATTTTTATCAATTTAATATTCAATTCAAAGTATCGGAGATCATATTTTAATATTTTTTTATTATTAATATATTTGGTGAGATTATATTCTCATGTATTCTTATTGATTTTTATCAACTTAGCATTCGAGTATTTTTATCAATTTCTGAAGAGCAAATTCGGTAACGTTCAAAAAGACATACAAACACTGGTCATCCTCGGCTTTTAACTTTTAGCAATAGAGTACATATGTAAGCAGGTAGACTTTGGCTATAAAAGTGATGGGAAAAGTTTAGAGTGACCAGATCACAATTGAAGCAACTTTCTGCTCCTGTCTCTTCCTCCAAGCCACCAAGTTCAGGGTAAGTTTGAAGGATTCTATTCAGCCAAAAAAAAAAAAAAAAAAAAAAAAAGAAAAGATGCATACATATATATATATATATATATATATCAAGGTTCTCAGCTGACTAATTAATATTTTGTTTCTTTAATTGGCATATATTTATGTGCTTCTTATGCATCTAAATATACCTTTCTGTTAGCTTTGTTTTTTTTTTTTTTTTTTTACGTTTTATGTTTTAATCTAGTATTTGTACAATTCATAAACTTTTCGGTAGCTAATTACTAAATATGTTCTGATGATCTAGTTTGAAAAGATAGGTATGGACGGTTTGATCGATAAGCGGGAGGTGATAATCGACATTCCAGAAGATCTGGAATTCAAGCAGTGGTCTAAGTGTTGGATCCACAGAATTCCCAGGAATCTCCGCAAGGTAAAAGAAGATTCATACACTCCGCAGCTGATTTCCATAGGCCCTTTTCACTATGGAAAACCCGAATTTAAGGCCATGGATTCCCATAAAGAAAAATACAAGGAGGAGATATTTAAGCACATTCCCGGTGGCGAATCTTCTAAGAGAGACGAGATCGAGAAAAGGATCAAAAAATTCATCAGCGAAAGAGCAGAAGACATACGCGGGAGTTACGCCGGCACCATTGATCTTCAGGATTCCTTGTTCGAGGAAATGATTCTGAGAGACGCTTGTTTCATCCTCGAGATCTTTCAGAGAAACGATTTCCTAGAAGAGTCGATGACGGATTACATACTGAGCACGCCGTGGCTGAGGAAAGCGATAAAGCTAGACTTGTTGTTGCTCGAAAATCAGCTTCCGTTCTATGTTCTTCGGCAACTGTATGACCATCTCAGTGAATATCTGCCTGCTGCCAAAGCCCCGGAAAGTTGTATCGCTCATCGTATGCATCCGTTTCTTCGACTGACATGCTCTTTCTTCAAAGATCACAACTTGACACTATCCGACTGGGAGAAGTTTGCCGACATCCACGAGGTGAAGCACTTCACCAATTTGCTCAGGGAGTTTTGGCTTCCGAAGAAGTTTGTGAAGAATAAATTTGGACAAGAGGACATGGGAGACAAGAGGTATCTCTATTCGGCAACGAAGCTGGACAAAGCCGGGGTGACGTTTAAGCGAGCGGAGAAAGGAACGAGCCTAACCGATGTGAAGATTTTTAAGACGCCGATCTTGAAGTTCGTACCGGCCATCAATTGTATGCAGCTTAGGCTTCCGGAGTTGAAGTTAGAATGTGACACAGAGTGTTTGTTGAGAAACGTCATGGCCTTGGAGCAGTGCCTTTACCCGAGGGAGGATTACATCTGCGGTTACGTCGCGTTGATGGATCAGCTCATCAGCACCAGCGAAGACGTCGAGTTCTTGGTGGAGAGGAAGATTCTAACCAACTTTCTGGGTAGCAACGAGGAAGCAGCAAGGTTTTTCAATGGACTCTGCCGGAAAATCCCGAGAGAGAAGTCTTTCTATGCTCATTACTACAGTGAACTCAATACATTCTATGAGAATCGTTGGAATGCTGCAAGGGCAACTCTCAAAAAAGTTGACTTCAAAGATCTTTGGACCGGGAGTTCTACTATTGTTGGACTTTTAGTTTGACTCTTCACCGTCACCGCAACCACTAGAAATGTATATTTGAGATAAGCAGCTTCTTTTTCCTTTTTACTTCTTTTTTGGCATGGTAAAACATCCTTTGATATGTATCCGTACACCCTATAACGTATTTTGAAGGAAAAAATACCCGGTACATGCTGTGAAAATGTTTTTTCTCGATTCTAAATGTGATCCATGATCTACATCATTTTAGGATTCGTCAAGGAAAGATTTGCGATATTCTATTAACAAATTCTTCGCTCTGATGCTCAATATTTCATCAACACGATCAATCATGTCCTTGATTACTCATGATGTGTGGTTATTACATAAGTTAAAAAAACTTTGAAAAATCCCTTTTTAAGAAAGGAGAAAAATCTTTTAACAATCAGATTTTGCCAACTTATTTTATTATAATTTGACATGCAAAAAATTCTGGATTAAATTCAAGAACGAGTCATGCACTTTTGAAATGTTCACAATCTACTCCTTAAACTCATGATGATGAGAATTTAGTTTATTTAACATGTTTAGAATTTCGTTATATGTTTGTCTTTTTTAAGTGTGAGCCTTTAACAGATCTATTTTAGATATTTGCATTCTCCCTGTCTTTTAATTGGCCTATGTTTGAACATATGCATTTGATATCAAGGAGAAGTAGTATAATACTATTGTTAACCTACCTTGTGACTACTTAAGTGTTTGGTATGGATTGATAAACTACTTAAGGAACAATTTTTATCTAATAGAATAAGGAGAGTTTTTCAATAGGATATGAAAAATATCATACTAATAGAATTCTGTTTTTAACTGTTAGACTTTTATTAGATTTTCTGTTAATTTTGAATATAATTATTTTTATATATTTTAATTAGATCTCTTACGGTGATCATGATGAATGACAATCACAGGAGATTTTATAGGGTTTCTGTGGAGGGAAAAGTTTGCCAGCAGCAGCAGCCTTTCATTATTTGATGTTACTGTCTACTCAACTGACTTGTTATCTAATCTGTTATGTCATAATCCATTATTATGCCAGTTTTTTTTTTTTAATTTAAGAAAGAATTCTACGAGAGTCGTTGAAAATGCACTGTACGTTGCCCGAGCATTAATGAAAAATGAATTTCAAATTATCTTCCAGGTCACTAACTAAGTGGGACATCCTGCATCTATAACTATGACAGGAAGGTGGGTAAATGAAATGATTCGATTACAAGGATGTTTTTGTAATTTAAAATATATATATATATATATATATGAAATGAGTATAACTGTCCGTAAATTTTACCAACTAATCATGGAACGTGCATAGCAAGGTTCCCTTGACCGACGTAGGAGGTCACTTGTAAGTCGCCCCGAACACCCCTTGAGCGGTGACATAGAAGGAATGAGCGTCGACAGGTCCCGTAATGATACTATCATCCACCTTCCGTTTTACATACCATATTAATTTATTTTAGTCCTACATTATTGGCATTAGATTCATTATATAATAACATATCATATATATTCACAAATGAAACATATAGAAAATCGCTCATCCCATAGCTAGTGGACTCAAACTACATCCTTTTCACTCCCACGAGCCACCTATATCCAAAGGAGAAGCCAACCACAGGTGAGTCGGAACTCATGGCCATTCCCAGGGACGGAGTTAGGGGGTGTAGCCCCATTGGAATTTTTTTTTTTTTTAATTTTATCCCAAAATTTTATAATTTTATAATTTGTCCCACTGAAAATAAAAAATTTTCATATAGTCCCTACCTTTTACTCACTAAAAGTTCCTACATAATCCCAACTAAGATTAATTCTATAAAACAAAAGTTTATACTTTTACTGTTTTGCCCCATTAAAATTAAAAATTTTCATATAAACTCACTAAAATTAAAAATTCTCATATAACCTCCACTAAAATTTGTTTAATCTTAGAAAAAAAAATGACGTATCTCACATAGCTCGTACCACAATTTGTTTTATCTTGAAAAAAATTTTCGTGTACACTGCCACTAAAATATATTTCTTGCTCCGCCCTCTTGTTCATTGTCCCAATCTCACACAAAGTAGCCACACCAACCTGTGACAATGCAGTCTCAATAAGGAATTCAAGAGTTGGACCCATCCCTCGAAATAACCAATACCTACCTCACAATAAAACTCAGCTCATCAGTGACTTGGTCCCATCCCTGCCAAAGACCGTAACCCTATGAATATGATAATTAACCAAAGTCACTTTAAATTTTCAACCATGCTTAGAATTTCATGTGATTTTCCTTTCAATTTAATTTATTTATTTTAATTAAAACTTTCACGGAAGATAAGTAATATAGTGGACTGTAGACCACTAGAAATGAAATATGATAGTCACCCAAGCAGCAAACAACTCAGACTAATCCATGAAAGATAAGGAAGGCATCGTCAGGGGTGGCCGAGACAGGGTAGGAAGGGGATGGGTGGCCGCGGGTAAGAACTCAGAATCTTTTATTGAAAAAATTAGGGTTTAGTAATTTTTTATCTTTCTTTTTAATGATAATGTAGACATTTCTCAGGTCAAAATAAAGCATTAACCGACAAAAGATATTCGTATATAAAATATAACATAGTATTATAAAATGCATTATAAATTGGAAGGAAAATTCAAACGATTCTAATTAAAAATGAGATATTTTTGTGTTAGTGTTCAGGAGAGAGAAAAATGAGTGTAATCTGGATTTTGAAAAAAATAGAAACATTTTAACAGAATAAAAACTTTTTTAATTTTCCTTTTCAAACTAATATGCTAAACGTATGCTAATCGTGTGTTTGGAAACATCCTTCCTTCTATGTTATATATCCAAAAGATGTAATGTATGTTTGTGTACCTCATATGTTCTATTCAAATAGAAATACATTTGAACTAAAATCAAATATAACCACTATTCATTGAGTCACTTTTCTATCTATTTTTACCAATCACATCACATACACTCACACACTCTCTCAATAATACACATGTACATTAGAATAAATATTCAAATGTAAACAACTTAAACACACTTTACATTCGACGACAATGTATAAAGGGAACATCTAAATTTTATATTCCATTTATTACATTTGAATACAAAATGAATATGTTTTTCAAACAAATCATTAAATGTTGACCTACAAAATATTGATTTACATATTAATATAAATAATATAATGATATAAATATGTAACTTCAAAATATTAAGATGAATAACTCATATGAAAATTGTAAAATATAAGATTTCTAAAAAATACCAACAAAAAAAAAAAAAGTAACTAACTAAGGCCGTTTGAGGGGACATCTGGAGATGGTGTTTTTAAGGTTGAGTTGGAAATACATATTTGGAGGGAAAACTTTTGAAAAAGTTCCGTGATATAAAAAATAGTATCAAAATTTGAAACGTGTTAAGAAAAAAATATGCAAAATGGATCTTATTTTGTTTATCTTGTCGTTACAAGCATTTTGACATAAAAAAACATCTCATTTCAATTTAAAATGAGAAAGTTATAGACTTTTAAAATTTGAGTTTTTTTTTTAAATGGAAGGAGAGAGAGAGAGAGAGAGAGTTTGACTTAGAGTTGAGATTATGAAATCCAAACGGTATTTTACCATCTAGAGATGACATCTCAAACGAGCCCTAAGCAAGTACATACCCATCAAAAAGGGCTTTTCTCCCTTGTTCATTGTTATCTAAACTGTAGATTTTCTTTTCTTTTCTTTTTCCTTTTTTAAAAGTTATTTACATTTTATGGTTTTTTTTTATATTTGAGTTTAACTACAATTAAACTATATTTTTTCATCTCAATTTTTGTATTTTTCTAAAAAATCAACCAACTACAACTTAAAAATTTCATCTCAAACTGACAAACTAAACATAAATATCTTTTACTTTGCTCTAATTGAAAAAGTATAGCTTATGTTTTAAAATTTTACATTTTTACGCCGTCAGATAACATTTAATATAAAATTAATTTTCTTTCTTGTCCAATACGTACTTTTGACCTAAAAATGCCTAAAATACTTTCAGTAAAAGTAAAACTAAATGTAATTTGCATTTGTACACCCTATACTTTCTTTCCATTGAGAAAATATTTTGTGCATTTTGAAATTCTATATTTCTATACCATTACAATTGATGAGGATATGGTTAGCACAATAGTATGGAATGCGTATCTTATTCAAGTTCCTATCGGACCAGTTACAAGAGCACAGGCCAAGAAGTTCCAACATGCGTTAAATAGGCTGATTCAAGGGATTTGGGCTCAAGCATGCACGTGGAAGCCTATTGAGGGAGATGAACAAGTTGACTCAGCCCTTAACAAGCATGATTCAAGTTCCAGAAAGTCAATAGGAGAATATATGCTTACATTCGTTTTCCGACATGGCTTCCGATTTCAAGCTACAACAAAAGGAAAGAGATTTGTCAATCAATGCTGAATTATT
>CM046377.1:6477431-6517919 GCA_025413485.1 Ficus microcarpa | reverse complement strand
AATTGGCACCCATGCTTCTGGTGAATGTTTCAAAGCTTCCTCATCAGCACCAAGAGATTATCCTTAGAATTGTTACCAAGGTATATTCAATTATATGTTTCAGTTATTTCTTTTTTTACTTGGTAATTCTGAGAATAGCTAAAGTAGACAAGTTTGGGGGTTTCCATCCGTGTGGAAAACAGTATGACCACTCTAAATCATGCAATGTTGCTTTGTTTCAGGTTATTGGTGATTGTCATTCAACTCGAATTGATGATGAAGCTGTTGCAAAGTACAGGGAAGTTACTGATTCTCGGGACAGGGAACTGTTTGTTGAGTTTTGCCTCCATACAATTTTGTATCAACCATCATCTCAAAGGTCTGGAACTCGGTGTATTGCCTGAGCAGGATGTAGATTACGTCTATTCTTTAATCTTTCTTTCTTTTAGAATAACCTTTTTGCTATGATGAAATTCTTTAAGGACTCATGCATCTATGCAGCAGAGAATGCCCACCTGGACTTTCAATCTCTCAAACCAACCGTGTTACAGGGAAACAGTCTTTGGACAAAGACGTGCTTTTAATGAGAAAGGTAAATTTAGTATAAATTAGGATTGGCAATTTGTGGGATCATAGATATCTTTTTATTTGTTTACATATGTGATATCACATTATCAAATAAAAGCATTTAATATGATGATTTATCGAAAGAAAAAGAAGTCAATATGCTGATGTTATAGTTATTATTGGTAAAATAAGAGTATTTTCTTAGAAAAGGAGAAAATACAACAGTTCATTAGAGGCCAAGGAAATTGAATGTTCTAGTGCTGGCGTGAATACAATTGGTTGTGTGTGTGGAAACAGGTAGGTCCACACAGTGTATAGGGTGCGTGCATGCATGTAGTTGTGTAGATCTACATACACGTGATACATAATGTAGGTATACAGAATCACCTATGCATGCATACGAATGATGCATGCATGAAATAAGCACACGTACACACAAATTATGGCTGGATATACCAATTCTATTTGTTAATAGAAACACACAAAAAATTGCTGATAACCAAAAGGAAAATGGTTAAAGAGGGAGACGAGTGTTCCACCAAACTAGTACTCCAATACAGAATATTTAAGATGGTAATGTTCAATTATGCATGCATGCACGCATGTATGTTTAACTAACATGGTGCACTTCTAGTTCCTATAGATAAAAAAAAAAAACTCTATGGATATATATATATATATATATAAAATATGTTCATATATGTATATGTATTCGCATGTTTTATGTGTGCCCTTGTATAAATTTTTTTTTTTTTTTACTACACATAGAACAAGAGACCTCTATGCCAGTGTCCAGAGTATGTTACTCACTTCGGTTTTCTTAAAGCAGTTGGGAATCTTGAATGTTACCGAAGGGATGGAGCTGGTACCTGAACTTGTTTATCCACTTTATCTGGCTGCCTCTGTCGATTTGTATGTACTAGTTTCTTCAGTTACTGAGTAACTTATCTTTTTATTTAATTTTTCTTTGATGTAGCATCTTTATTTAGGAATTAGACCTATCAATGAAATGCTTAAATGACTTGCTCTACTATTGTGGATTGATTCCAGTCAAGAGCCTGTTATAAAGAGGGGGGAGGAACTTTTAAGGAAGAAGGCTAATGGTGCTAACCTAGATGATTCAAACCTCATAAACAAACTTTTCCTGCTGTTTAATGGTATGAAACATAAACCTTTACTGTGATTTTCTTTTTTGTTTGTGCTTTAGCTTATTTGGTGAACGAATTATTGCATAAAATTTAAATGTTTTCATTTTGTTATTATTCCAAGTTAGCATACTTTGCTGGGTTGGATGAATATACTCTATTTCATGTGTTGATGAAGGGAATTTCACGTTGTTTTTTTAATCTTTCCGTGATTTCACTTGGAATGCAGTTGAGAAATTATTACTATTATTATTTTTTTGGTCTCACTTCTTATTTCATAGTTAGTGTTGACAGACATCTCAAATATTCTGTAGGTACTGCTGGTTCTCAAAATGTTGCTTCCGAGCATAGGGTCACTCCTGGGGGTCATGCTTTGAAAGTGAAGCTAATGTCTACTTTCTGCCGGTCCATTACAGCAGCAAATAGTTTTCCTTCAACTTTACAATGTATCTTTGGCTGCATATATGGTACACATTTTTTATTGTCGTGTCTTTTTTGCTCTTTCTCCTTCTTTCCCTCTCCGGATTGCAACTTTGTGGCTCTTTTAGGCCCATTGTTGTTGTAGCTTTTAATATATTTTTGTCAGTTGTGCTGTAGGAAATATCAGATGTGACATAAAGTAGCCAAGCATTGAAAATGTATTTAAAAAGGGTATTTGGGTTCAAAAAGCAGGATTTAAGTTGGGAAAAACTGCAAGCAAGATGGAATTGATGTGAATGTCCAATTACCAAAACGTCATGTAACTAAATTGGTTTTACTTTGTTCTTTTCCCACTCTTTTCTTTCTCTATTTGGTTAAAAAATAGCTAATGGAAGGTAATTTTTGATCATGTATATGATAATCAAGCTCCCGTCAGTTGTGTGAGATATCATTAAGCACATATTTCAAATAACTAATTTGACAACCCTGCAATTATGTCCCCTTCCAGTCTCTTATCAACATTATAATCAAGAAATATGAATCAGCCAATAGCATTATACAGTTTCTTTTACACTTTACAGAGCTAAGAAATTTAGATTGATCACTTTATTCACAATGCACATTGTTGCAAGTAACTTCCTTTCGATTGCAAGAATCACAAACCTACCTAGTATGAAGTATCAAACCCTAAGCTCTTTCGAGCATGACAAACCAAGAAATATTGTTGCTTTATCAAACAAAATGAGGACGACGAAATTTGGAAATCCTTATCACAATAGATCTGTTTATGAAGGAAGAGATTCTTTTGATTCAAGAAATCAAGCTCATCTTGGATTTTTTCTTTTGATTTTCTGTTTGAGTTGGTTTACTGGGGGCAAGTGTTTTTCTTTTGCGATTATGTTGGTAGATTTCCTTGCGTGCTAAAAAAACAGGAAATAATGATTGTGCAGTCTTTACGATATATGTACTTATGATGTTTTACTTTTTATTTTGTAAACTATTTCTATTGTTCTAGCTTTTATATTGTAATGAAATATACTTTAATTCACTACGTAACATCCTGATTATATATTCATATGGAAAGGTATTAGCTTTTAGGTTTTATGTATTTTCTAGGCTATCATATGCTGAAAGTGAAACTTCTGCTAATTTTGTTTTCTGCATCTTGAAAGGAAATGATACTACATTTAGGTTGAAGCAGTTGGGAATGGAGTTTACTGTCTGGGTATTTAAACATGTGAGCAATTTATTATATTCCATTTTGGGGTTCTGTTTTTAGGTTTCAGAAACTTTTTTTCAAACGTTTAGTTTGTCTTTAAATTTCTTTGTGCAGTCACAAATTAATCAGCTCAAGCTTATGGCCCCCGTGATACTTAATGCAATTCTGAAGTCGCTTGACAGTTATCCAAATTTAGAGTCAGGTTTGTCATGCAATGGAGTTTACAGCACTGTCTTGAAACAATATATCATACTTTTGCTATTACATGTGGTTCAATCTTAATGATTTGTTCTACGGAATTTATCAGATGCTACTGCCAGAGACACCAAAACTTTTGCTTTCCAAGCTATTGGATTGCTTGCACAGCGCATGCCTCAACTTTTTAGGTTTTTAGCTTTCTTTGCTTCTTACTTTCAGTACCAATTTCCATAGTTAGTTCTTTAATTGAGTGGAAATTCTCTTTCCATGTCCCTTTTTTGGAACTTTGAAATCTCAATTCAAAATAATAAGTTAGACGTTTTTTGTGGTGGAAATATCTTCTAGAGATAAGATTGATATGGCTGTGCGTCTTTTTGGTGCACTGAAAGTGGAGCCTCAGTCTCTTCGCTTCATCATTCAGGAGGCAACTATTTCTCTTTCTACAGCTTATAAGGTATGCTAGTTTATTGCTTTGCCTGTGTTATTAGTAGCATCAAATTACATTTTGTTACAGTTCCACTGATCCATTTCATTTGATAGTTCTGGTAACTGATATGATGCAAATACAAACACTTTAAAGAAAACAATTTGTGCAATTGGGTAATTACTGAATGTTGAAAAATAATGCAATTATCAGTCAACTAGTTACACAATTAACAAAATAGCCAACAGAAAATTTCACATTAAGGAAACTAGTCAACTCTCACTTTCTCAAGGAATTCTGTCGATTTTTTCAACAGAAACTTCAATTTCTCTTTTTCTTTTGAAAAGTTAAGGATTATTAATCCTTTTTAGGAATTGAATGGATTCGGTTTTATACATATGCGAGGAAGGTAATCAAAAAAGAAAGAAGATGAGTTCTTCTTTCTTTTATCACTTGGGACCCATGTGAGATGAAAGTCTTATGCACGGTTTTGAATTTTAAGTGACAGGATAGTCGCTGATCTTGTTCTTTTCAGCTTTTCTTGAGGATCATTTCTCATAAACCTTGCACTAATACTGACTTACCATTTGAGCATCAGGGAGCCCCAGAAACTGTGTTGAAGGATTTGGAGATGCTTTTGCTGAAAAGTTCTCAAGAGGTAATCTGCTCTTCTGTTTCGCTTTTCTGGCCTACTTATCTGTTTTGGTTATGAATATCTCCTGCTTCATTCTTGTGCTGACATAGGAACAAAGTGAAGCAAGATATTGTGCTGTAAGATGGGCAACGTCTTTGTTTGATCTACAACATTGCCCTAGTCGATTTATTTGTATGCTTGGGGCAGCTGATTCAAGTTTGGATATAAGGTATTGCAACTTGGCGATGCTTCTAGTGTTTACTATCTGTTGGGTGAAACAAGGTTTACTAAACACCTATTATGCTGCAGATAACTTAGTAATCTAAAAGCAGCCCCCAACAATAATACCAAGTGGGCCCTGAAAAACTAATGAAAAGGTTTTGAATTCTTATGCGGAAAAAAAAAAAAATGGTCCTTTTGAGTTGAATTGGGAGATTGAATGCCTTTAGATGTATCATCTGTATCTTGTAATGTACGATACTTTAAAACGAAGGCAACTCAAATTGAAAATCATGTTTACAAATTTGAGATAAGTAGGTATCATTGGTTTTAAACCTAATTAGGAGCTCTCGCACAGACACACACTTAATTGGGCATCCCTTACTTTTCCCTTTCCCCTTTCTCCAGGGAAATGGCACTTGAAGGCCTTTTTCTCTTGAAAGGTGATGGGCGAAGCATGACTGAAAAATCTGATTTACAGTATCCCAAACTGGGAGTCATGCTAGATTACATTCTTGGACAGCAGCCAAAGTTGTTAGACTCAACTGAGACGAGGGAACAAAGGCTTTTATTTCCTTCAAAAACATATGTGGTTATGATTAGATTCTTGTTGAAGTGCTTTCAATCAGAGTTGGAGCAAAACAAATCTATAGATGGATTGCCTGTGTTTCGATCTGCTGTGGAAAATATGTGTTTTCTGCTAGAACATGCCATGTCTTATGAAGGGTCTGCTGAGTTGCATGCCAATGCTTCCAAGACATTGATTGCGATTGGATCTTGTGTCCCAGAGGTCAGTATTGCAGACATTGTTTATTTGAAGCCTTAACTTGCGCTTTTTTTTTTTTTTTTTTTTTTTGGTTTCTCTTTTTTGGGGGATGTTTCTGATATGTAGGCATTTGTAGATGATAGCGTCTCACTATGCACGGAAAGTTCCATGGATAAAGCAACTACTTAGTCATGTGGACTTGGATACTCGTGAATCTGCAGCACGTTTACTTGGAATAGCCTCTTCTAATCTTCCTATAGATGCATCGTCTGCTATGATTAGTGAACTAATAGCCTCAGTTAGTGGAACACAGAAGTTAAGGTTTGTATCATCTGTGGAAGTTTTTGATTTATTACCACAAATGAAAAGTCATCGTCTGTTTTGAAAATAAATCATAATATGGAGTATATTAATTCAAGTTCGTTCAGGTTTGAGACTCAGCATGGAGCCTTGTGTGCAATAGGATATGTTGCTGCAGAGTGCATGTCTAAAACGCCTTCTGTAAGTCATATTTTTCTCCTGTTAATTACATCTTTTATGGTTGTAGGAGTTCAAGTAATAATTTTGTTGACTCCTGGACATGGCTTTTCTGAGATATTTGACATGATGTCCTCACAGATTTCAAAGACATTGTTTCAGAATACACTCAAGTTTCTTGTTGATGTTGTTAATTCTGAGACCGCACCACTTGCCTCAGTTGCAATGCAAGCGTTAGGTCATATTGCACTGCGAGTTCCATTGCCATCACTTACTGTTGATTCTAGTTCAGGTAGCTAGTTTTGACATGCTAATTATTGACATGAACCTTTCTTATCATTTCCGTGCATTGAGTTTTAAAATATTACCTTCGACAGTAAGTTTTTGCATTTGTTAATCTGCAGTTGAGATCCTGACAATTTTACGTGAAAAGTTGAGCAAGCTTCTATCAACTGATGATATTAAAGCAATTCAGAAAATAGTCATAGCAATTGGACATGTTGGCGTGGAGGAAACATCAATTTCATGCTTGAATCTTGCCCTTGATTTGATCTTTCGTCTTTGCCGGTCCAAGGTTGGTAGAAGCACTTTCTACGTTTCTGTTGGCTTATCAGTTTCATACATTCAGTTGCTGTTATATAGTTGATGAATAGGTAAATCTATGTTCTCCAATGTGAGTGTACGAATTAGAATGCAAAGTGTTTTCTCAGAATAATTCTCTTCACTGAAATCTGGAATAGTCTTAACTTTATGTCCTTCTTCCAAAATCAGCAAACTAAACAGAATTTCTGATAACAACCAAAGCGTATAACCGGTGGAGTGGTTTTGATGTATTTATTAGGGTTTCTTATACATTGGTATGGCAAAAATTGTTAGGAACCCACTAGACAGACCTTGCCCTTGCAAAATCTGCTTGCATAATAAAATGGACAAAATAGTGATTCAACAGTAATTATTCATCTATGCTTTCAACTCTCTCTCCTTACCAAACAACATAAAAGATTCCTACAATCCTCTCCATCCTTCATTCCCTCCATCCTCCAACGCTCTCCATCCCTCCTACCAAACATAGCCTAAACGTTGCAGTGCCAAATTAGATTATAAAAAAGGAAAAGAAAGGAAGTCGGTTGGAAGAGAACTGGTCCTGTCCACACTATCTAATTTAGTCTCTTTCTCCATCTGGTGAATTGCTTTTTGTCATTAATAGTTTTTCGAAGTACTATTGGCTGTTATGGATAAGAATCTACCCATTTATATGGCAGCGTGGGAGGACTCTTGGGATGCTTTTATAGGGCGTCCAAATCAAATGGAAACAAGTTAGACAAAATTTTGTGTATTTTGATTTACTGGTTATTGCCATCCTATATCTGCTTGTTTTGATAGTCTTATCTTTAGGCTGTCACATAGAAGCTTTCTTTCATTTTATTTTCTCCATAAAGCCTTTGTTATTGGAAATATATGAATCTGTTGTAGATTTGCAAGACAATTTGGGATTATGTTGGTTTTTGATTCATGAATGAGTGCATAAAGGTATAGGATGGTTTTTGACTCCCCTTTTATTCTTTTCTTTTTAGCAATTGGATTTATATTTTGAAACCTCACAACTGGTTAAATTTGTTCTTTTGATACCGTGTCTAAACCAAATTTCGCCGTAGGGATTTGTGTTGTTCATTCTTCAGATACTATAACGATTTTTCATGTACGACACTGGAACCTCTAATTTTGGCAGTTTTTGATTTGCATAGGTTGAAGATGTCCTTTTTGCTGCTGGAGAGGCTCTTTCATTTTTGTGGGGTGGTGTTCCTGTGACTGCTGATGTGATTCTCAAGACAAATTATAGTACCCTTTCCATGAGTTCCAACTTTCTTATGGGAGATGTGAACTTATCACTGTCTAAGTATAGCACGAATGGAACAAAGGCATCCAGTGAGGATTATCATTCCACGGTTAGAGATGTAATTACAAGAAAGCTTTTTGATGAACTTTTATACAGTAGCAGGAAAGAAGAACGCTGTGCTGGAACTGTTTGGCTATTGTCAATCACGATGTATTGTGGCCATCACCCTGCCATCCAGAAAATGCTTCCGGAAATTCAGGTTTGCCATTTACACGTGCAAAATTTTATGGTCAATGTCTTATTCTTCTATAATATTTTTTCGTTGACCTCTCATAGTGATCTGGACTTTGAATCGTCTGTCTTCTTTGATGGGCACTGTTGACCTCTTTGACTCTTATTAAACGGTTATCACTTTCCGAAAACCATTCTTTGGTTTAAAACTGGTAAATATGAATTTACTGGGTCAGATTACTGTTTGTACTTCTTGTGGAGTTCCCTCCCATGAAGAAGATGAGCAAGAAGGAAATATCTTTCAACATTCATGGAGCAGTTATAAACAACCTTAAAAGCTCCATGACGTGACTGGATCATTAAACAACCTTAGTGTAATTACATTTCAGCTAGTTGATTTAACACAGGTGAGTGGAAGGTCGATTTTGAGCCGATTTCAATGACAGTTCATTCATAATGTTCCTGTAAGAGGTATATATTCCATTGTAAGACAGTGGTTAGTCTGTTCATCTTTAGTAGAATGGATTGCAGATTTTATGGAGGTTGTTACTGCATACAAGATTGCTTATAAGATTCATAACCTTTGTCTATCTTCTCTTTAAATTTTCAAGTCAATGTGCAGAGAGAATTTAATTTAGTTTAGGAAAAAGAAGTTTTATGGATTATCATCCCTGTACTCACCAAAATGCATTAATTCCAAACAAAACTTTTAATTTTGCAACAAAAAACTTTGCTCACCATTGAACCACACAATGTTATGAACTTGTCCATTTAACTATTCAAAACATTTTAACTGAAGAATAGACTCTTGCAGGCTGTGACAGAGCCAATAATTCTTGTCATAGGGGCTAATAACTAATAGCAAAATTTTAATGAGTTTAATGGGGGCTAAAATAGTAAAGTACTAATTTTTAGTGGGGGCTATTAAGATAAAATAACACACGCACACATGTATATTTTTACAGAAAATAAAAAATAAAAAAATCAATTGAGTGGGGGCTTGAGCCCCCACTAGGCCTATATTGGTTCTGTCTATGCTTGCAGGAGCATGAAGGTGTAATTTGTGCTCAACTACCCCCCTGTTATTCCCGTTTTCATTTGCAGGATCTTGTTACGACATCAAGCAGCATCTCCTCTACTTTTTAAATCATAACATTACTGCTTCAATGAAGTTTCACATTTCTCATAAATAAAACATAAGCTTGAAGCGTCTTAACTAAAACTTTTCATATGAATGCAGGAAGGTTTTTCACACTTACTTGGTGAACAGAATGAACTTACACAGGAGTTAGCTTCACAAGGCATGAGTATTGTGTATGAGCTTGGGGATGAATCGATGAAGAAGAACTTAGTAAATGCGCTTGTAAGCACGCTCACAGGTTCAGGGAAAAGGAAAAGAGCAATCAAGGCAAGTTGGTCTTTCATCTATCTCCCTGTCTATCGGTTCCCCCTCCCTCCTTTTGTTTTTGTTTTTGTTTTTTTGTTTTTCCTTGAAGAAACAAAATGTTATTAAGACAAAAAGAATAATGAAGTACAAACCAAGGAGAATAAGAAGAAGGAAAAAAAAAAAAAAAAAAAAAAAAAAGGAGACAGAGGACAAGAAGTCCACCCAGATTAAAAGTGCATTAAAGTGGAAAACCTGAGAGAACAAGCATAAAAATTGAAAGAACTACATCAACAATTGTGACTCCCTAAGTAAATCTGAAAAATGCAAATGACTAAGTTCTAGGTAATTTTAAGTTCTAAAATTTTGTGTTATTTAGCTCGTTGAAGATACTGAAGTCTTTCAAGAGGGAGCTATTGGTGAAGGTCTTAATGGTGGGAAACTCAGCACTTACAAGGAGCTCTGCAATTTAGCAAATGAGATGGGGCAACCAGACTTAATTTATAAGTTTATGGATCTGGCTAATCATCAAGCTTCTCTAAACTCAAAGAGGGGTGCTGCTTTTGGATTTTCTAAGATAGCAAAGCAAGCAGGGGATGTTCTTAAGCCACACCTAAGTTCACTAATCCCGAGGCTTGTTCGGTACCAATACGACCCTGATAAGAATGTGCAGGTAGACATCCCTGAACTTGGTGCATGATGTAAGATACAATTACACTGAAAAGCTGCGTAAACAGCATCTACACATATGTTTTGTTGGCTGTTTCTTGGTGTGTATATTTTCTTAAATCATATTGTCAATCTGCTTATGTACCCACCCCTGGTCTTAGTAAAATGATTTGGAATTTTTCATCTCAGTTAATCATACATAGGTTGGTACTCAGAGTTCGTAATTGCTCATTCTTCTGATGTTTCTAGGATGCAATGTCACATATATGGAAGTCACTTGTTGAAGACTCGAAGAAGACAATTGATGAATACTTTGATGTAATTATTGATGATTTGCTAATTCAATCTGGATCTAGGCTTTGGCGTTCCCGTGAAGCATCCTGTCTTGCTCTTGCAGATATCATCCAAGGACGGAGATTTGATCAGGTGATGTTTTAAACATAAAATTTTGGATTTTCTGACATGTTAATGCAAAAGTGTTGAATTTTCAGTTATTTATTTTCTTAAGAAGAAAGAGGTAACTTGAATGGAACTCAAATTTTCTAGTGTTATGATTTCTGGTACGCATGTACGAATGTGACAAGATACTAGTCAATTTCTTAAGAAACGGATGAATTCTATCAAGTTATAATGCTTGTCATCTAAAATTTAGATGAAAGCTTCCCAAGTATGCCTTGGACTTGGATTTCAACTCAAACATGTTACTTGTGTCATGTGGAATCCCATTCTATTTTTATTCTATTTTTATTTTTTATTTTTTGGTTTTTGATAAAAAAACTAGTATTTTGATAATTGATATAGAAAACAGTACGTAGTGATTAAGACAAGAAGTCCACATGTTAAAGAGTAGATGCTTCACAACAAAACACCAGTAGAAAGCCTAGACTTCAAAAAGCCTATTACATCTTTCCAATTGAACAAAACCAAAGGAACGTGAAAGTCATTAACGACTTTATTAGTAGAAGGCCAGCTAAATATTTAGTTTTCTCGAAAGGGGAGCATAAATCCAATTCTTTTTCTTAAAAAAATTTCCTGTCTGTCTCCGTCTAGATGACCCACAGCAGTGATAACCGTACGTCTTTACAATTATTGTTGGAGGTTAAATTTTGGATGCAATCGCAATTAGAATTTAACACTTGCGCCCCTTGAATATTTTGCGGTTTGAAAGTTTAGTCCCTGATTTTTTTTGTTTTTATTTTTTTATTTTAAGTTAGTCCCTAAATTAGTCATAGACTTCTGTAAAATTTAATTACCATCTAATGGTCAGAGTTCATTGCGTCTCTTTTGGATATTCATGGACTAAATTTCCAAGAAGAAAAGGTTCAGGGATGGCAGTGCTAAACCACAAAATTCAAGGGGCACAGGTTCTTAAAACCCTATTATTATGACTTGGATGTGTGTTCTAATCGTGTAATAAAACTATAAATTGATCATGATGTTCATCATCTTTATATCTTTTCATCTACTGCATTTTAATGTCTCACCATATGATTCTTCGGGTGTATTTAGGTTGGAAAGCATTTAAAAAAATTATGGTCTGCAGCCTTCCGTGCAATGGATGACATTAAAGAGACCGTCAGAAATTCTGGCGAAAATTTATGTCGTGCTGTTACTTCATTAACAATTAGGCTTTGTGACGTCACCCTAACAGATATATCACATGCAAGCCAAGCCATGGATATAGTTTTGCCGGTTTTGCTTGGAGAAGGCATATTAAGTAAAGTCGACAGTATCCGCAAGGCGTCTATTGCAGTTGTTATGAAGCTTGCAAAGGTAACATTTCTTTTTGAAGTGTTTTTGTCTGTCTTTAAAGTTAAGGGGGACAACTCACAGGGGATTTCCTACTTCTTTACAGGGTGCAGGGATTGCACTTCGTCCGCATTTGTCCGATTTAGTCTGTTGCATGTTGGAAAGTTTATCAAGCCTTGAAGACCAAGGACTCAATTATGTTGAGGTTTGAACATATTCCATTCTCACATTTTGGAACGACTTCTTCTTTTTTAATGATTTATTTGTTTGTATATGATTGTCTTCCAGTTGCATGCAGCAAATGTTGGAATACAAACAGAAAAGCTTGAAAATTTGAGAATTTCAATTGCAAAAGGCTCTCCGATGTGGGAAACTCTTGATCTCTCCTTAAATATTGTGGATACTGAATCATTGGACCAATTGGTTCCTCGTCTTGCCAATTGGTCCGATCTGGAGTAGGCCTGAACACTAGGTGCGTGGCTATTTTTCTTTAATTCGGAAATGGGAACATTTTTGCAAAAAATTGTTTGTCTCAACTTTTTCCATAATTCTCTCATTTTGAAAAAGAAAACTATCTTATTTTCAACTTACTTTGTATTGTATTTTTTTGAAAAAAGAAAAGTAATCTTTTTAAAATCTTCTCATAATGCACAATTTCCAACAGCATTTTTTCTCACTCCAAACAACTTTTGGTTTTCAAGAAAATTTTTTTTACACATCCAAACACAATCTTATTCTCAAAATGAAAAGACTTTCCACTTAAAATAAGAAAATTTTCCTTTTCAAAATGGACACTCCACCCAAACGGAGCCAGAGGAATTTTCTTTATTTTGTTCTAGTTGTCTATGTGTCTGTGGTTACATTATTCCGGGCAGTGGATTGCAACTTATGGATTTAATTTTTTATCTATTTTATCTTTGCACATGATTCTTTGTCAATGAAAGCAAGTTATCTTTTATAAAAAAGGAAAAAAAAAATCATCTGTTTTCCATCGAAAAGTCCCGAGTGATAAAGATGATGAATAAAATTAGTTCGCGATGACATTCCTCCAATTTAAAACAATCAAAGAAAAAGGAAAATTCAAAAGTATTTTGTCCTTTGAAGCCCACAATGATGCTGAATATTTTGCTTTCTGATATATGTAATACTGCCACGGAAAAAATTGTGTGATCTGGATCTCTGCACATGGTAAGAAAACTGAACATATTTAGTGGGATCCATGAGAATTATGAAATGAGTTCCTTCTAAGCAATTCCAGAAGGATGGAATTCATATCTTATTTAGACGACTTTCCTTGAGGAGTTATCTAATTCTTACAACTACTCTCTCTGACTTGCATGTTTCTCCCAGGGTTGGTGTTGCCAACTTTATTAGCTTACTTGTTCAAAAGGTTGGCGTTGATATCAAATCATATACAAGCATGCTATTGAAGCTGTTGTTTCCGGTTGTTAAGGAGGAAAAAAGTGGAGCAGCTAAACGTGCCTTTGCTAGTGCTTGTGCAATAGTTTTAAAGTATGCGGCAATATCTCAGGCCGAGAAACTGATTGAAGATACTCTAGCCTTGCACACTGGTGACAGGAATGCTCAAATTGCATGTGCAATTCTGTTGAAAAGCTATTCATCCATGGCCTCAGAAGTTCTGAGTGGATATCATGCATCAGTCATTCCGGTTATTTTTCTATCAAGGTCTGACTCTTATCTTCACTTCTGCCATTAGAATTTTAGTGAACTCTGTCTCTGGCAAAACATAATTATTCAGGCACATCGACATTCACGGGGTCATAAACTCACCTAGAAAAACGTTTCGGGAATTTTTGTATGGTCTCCTGGTGAATGGCCTTGCAATAGAGCCTAGTAGTCAAACTTATTTGGCTACTTCTATTGCTTAAGATTGATGTTAAAGAAAGATTGATTCGAGTGTGGTAGCTCTTGGCTGAAAGCACTCACTGACAAGATCCATTAAATAATGTGCTGAAAATCATATTCGTCTTTATTTTTAAATTATTTTACTTTTCATTTGATGGTAGAATTCCCGTTTGTTTCTTGTTTTGAAAATTGCTATGTAAAAAGGTGTGGTGTTATTTTATTTTGCTTGCAATTGGAATTTAATGTATTCTGGCACAGATTTGAGGATGACAAGCATGTTTCTGGAATGTTTGAGGAGTTGTGGGAAGAAAATACGAGTAGCGAACGGATAGCCCTTCAACTGTATTTGGGAGAGGTGGTCTCTCTTATATGCGAGAGTATTGCGTCATCATCGTGGTCAAGTAAAAAGAAGGTAGACAAATATATTTATTTATCTCTTCTCTCTATAATGTTATTCTTGATTTTTCCTTTTATCCCTGCCCATAGATTTTATCATTTAAAAAATTCCTAATCAGTTATTTGTCTCACTTCTTTTTCAAAATTTTTGCTCACGTGTGAATTACTGACTTTCAGTCGGGGAAGGCAATTTGCAAGCTAGGTGAAGTTTTGGGTGAATCCTTGGATTCTCACCATCATGTATTACTCCAAGCTGTTATGAAAGAAATTCCTGGGCGTTTATGGGAGGTAAGAAACTCCATTTTGTAGTTGTTAGTAAATGAATTGATAACTTCACGGGATTTTGTTTCCTCATTCACGAAAAAAGAAAAAAAAAATTTAATGGAAAAAAACCTTTTCATTGATTATAAATCAATTACAAGGAAAGAGGATGAGAAATCCTCAATAACAAAGAGACAACAGAAGATAAAAATAATCCATACAAGAAACTAAACTGGCAATCTAATTTTCTCTAAACAATTCTAACCTCAGATACCCACTATCTACCAATTACATCCATCCAGTTTAAAACAATCAACGAGAATGGAAAATCCTCACTTTATCTGTTGAAGCCTATAAGGAAGCTAAATATTTAGCTTTTTCAAAAATATCAATCAATTCCATACCTTTTCCTCAAAAATCCTAGAATCTCTCCATTCAAATGGTCCATAATAAAGAAAGCACCATACATTTCCGCAGAACTTTTGCTTTTTTATTGGACCCCAATCCGACCATGTCCTCCACCATCAACGATTGACAATGCGCTGGAAAGACCCACAAGAATTCCGCTTCCTTTAGCAATGTCTTCCATAAGGTACTCACCACTTCACAATGAAGCAACAGGTGATCTAATTTTTCACCGTCGTTCCTGCATAGAGCACACCAAGAGGGAGACAGTGCCGAAGGAGGATTTCTCCTCTGGACTTTACCATGTCACAAGTGTTAATCTTACCATGAAAAACCAGCCATGCAAATACTTTGATCCTATAGGGAACGCTAGATTTCCATATGAAACTAAAGACTTTGGTCTTTCAGGGTTCTTCACTAACAAAATTCACGAAAAAGAAATATGAAGAAAGATAAAGGGTCCTCAAAACAAAAGCAAATTAAAGAGTGTAAGACTAAATTATAGTCAAGCTCAAAAAAAAAGAAAAAATGATAACCAATTAAAATTCAGATGGAACTGGGAGAATAACGAGTCCTGCAACTTCAAAATAAAACACACATTAACTAGAATACATATTATCACATTTAGGGGGATTTAGGCTACCAAACGTCGGAGTAATTGTTAGATTAGTAGTTTATCTCTCTACAGGATACGATTTTTAATCTTTTATTTATTTATTTATTTTGCAGGGCAAGGAAGCTTTACTTGATGCAATAGGTGCTCTTTCGAAGTCTTGTCATAAAGCCATATCCAGTTATGATCCTACCATTCCTCATGCCATTTTGAGTGTGGTATCTTCTGCATGTACCAAAAAAGTGAAAAAATACCGTGAAGCTGCTCTCTCCTGTCTTGAGCAGGTAAATGTTTCATTGTTGTTGCAGTAAGCATCTTAAATGCCTTAAGAGATTTGCTTGGTATTTCTAATGCTTAGTTATATGAAGTATATATAGGTCTGTACAGTCATGTACTCTAGTTATTTGATTAGTTCTTGAGAGATCCAGATGGTTTTTAAGGAATGAATTGAATACAACTAAGCCTTTATCTTAATTTATCTTTTAAAAACTCAGGTTTGTAGTGCAGCATAAATGTTGATGGGTTTTAGTGAAAATCAAATTCTTGATTTATTTAAATTTGGTTAGACCCTCCCTTCTTGGTTCATCAGAAAAAAAAAAAAAAAAAAAAAAAAAAAAAAAAAGACATTGATTGGACTCATTAGATTGAATTAGGAAATACCCTTTTTCTCATCAGCTTCACGGTTGAAGTTCAGATCGCAGAGACACTATTCAATCCTGTAATTGTCTACTATCTGTTCGTTGACTTCAGGATTTCAGGTCCTCTCCATGAAACATGTTTTCTGGAATTTCCTACTTATCCCCTATTTATTTATTTTTCCATGGATCTTTGGGAGTATGATTTACCGATGATTCTTGTTTTCCCCCCCTCAATTAATTCTACTTCGAGTTGCCCATCTGCATCTTGAATGACATCTTATTCCTATCTAATTTGTTCCTCGGTCAATACTTGCTTTTATCCTTTTTTCAGGTTGTTAGAGCCTTTGGTCATCCAGAGTTCTTTTATTCAACTTTTCCACTGCTATTTGAGATGTGCAATTCCGCTGCTCCCAACGGGTCTGGGAAAGCAACTTTGTCGAGTGAAGCTAAAGCAGGTGCTGAAAGCATTTCAATTGAACTATTAAACTTTGATTCTCTTCTTGAAATGTAAAGTGAATTGAGCCGCATGATTAAACAGGGCTTACTGGGCAACTTTGAAATGCGGGCAATGCATTCCTTAGGCGTGTCTAATTCTTTTATGGTACCAGTGTATTATTTGACGTAGCCTAAATAGAAAAAAATCCTTTTTGTTTCATAAACACTGTCAATCCGCTCCAATTAGCTTTAACTTAGTGCTAGTTTACCTGGTAGCAAATGTCTGGTTGCCTATTTGGTCTTGTATCTGAATTCTTACCATCCTAGTTCAGTAGTTTCTCCAGTTTAACTCATGAAAGGCAGAAGGCATATTTTACTTTTTATCATGTGGTTAGATGGAATGTAATGGGGATGTTGGACTGTATTGTATTGGCTTGACATCTTTTGCCTTCTATCCTAACTTGTCAACAACATGGTTATAGCACTCTCAGAAAAATTTTCTCCCTTTGGTGTGCTTCAACCGTCGTGGTTTACCAATTATAATTAGGAGAAGGCATAAAACTATTGTTGGTTCACTTTCTAACATCTTAAGCTTTGGTGATAGATTGGTATACTAATATGGTATCAGAGTAGGTCAAACCCTTGTAATTACACTAATTATCCCCATTAATGTCATCACGTGTTGGACCTTTAGTGGTCTACTAGGCCCTGTTGAATTATTGGCATGGATTTATAGTTGTCTCCAGTTTTGTGTTTTATGACTAAATGATAATCTGCAATAATGTTAAAGCTAATCAATTTGTGAGCAAGTTTCTCTGTTCTGAGCTTAACTTGCTTTGTGGGCAGAACTAGATGATGTTGAAGAGACTTCAGTTCCAAATGACAAAGTTTTGGAGTGTCTGACATCCTGCATCCACGTGGCACATGCAAATGACATTCTTGAGCAACAGGAGAACCTAATTCATCTGCTAATAACTTCCTTGTCGCCTGGTTTTCCTTGGACTGGTAGCCTCTCTGTCCTTCTGTACTCTTCTCTTAATTACAAGATATTTATTGCCATAATTAATTTAATACATAACGTCTTTGGTAGTCAAAATATCGGCATTTTCGGTGATTAGAGAACTCTGCTCAAAGCTCCATAAGGTTTTGGATGACTCCAAAGTAACCTCCACACATCCTAAGATGGCTTCTTTAGTTCAAAAGGTAATTGGACCGAAACTTCTCTGTGTTCTTTTCAATTGCTTGACTTCTCATTTTTTTTCCTTGCGTTCAGCTGTATGAATGGGTGTCACGTAAAGTGGTCGACTGCCTACATACAGTGAAGATTGCTCAGGTTTGTCAACTCATTTTTTCATTACCAGTAACTAGTCAATTGACTATACACCCTTTTGATACGTCTATTTATTCGAATATTAACATGTGTATTTCCAAGTTTAGGTTCACATCAGTGCTTCAGACTGTCTTCTTGAAATCTTTAAACTATATGGAGACCTTCCGTCGGTGTACCATACTGTGAATGTAGAGCTTGTTAACGAGGTGCTTCATGTGTATGAAATGGAGAAAAATGGGGAAGCAAAAACCTTGCTAAAGACGTGTGTTGACGTCCTTGAAAACCTCAAGCCTCGTCATGTTCAAAAGACCTAAATGTCGAAGAGAAAAAGTATTAATAATGAAAAAGAAAAAAAGGAGCGAGAGTCAAATGTGTTGAGTCATATAAACCAAATAGATTGATTTATATTTTGTTAGTCTTAAATATATTGAACACTTCCCTGCCCCTTTTTTACTGTAAAATCTTCACCTTTTTTTTTTTTTTTTTTTTTAAATTTTCAAGTAGGGAGGTTGGCTTGTGTTCTTTTTAAGAGAATTTATGCTTGGGGACATGGGAATGCATGTACAATCAACTCAATTACACGAGAAACGCTTAATTATTTGAAAAATGGGGAAAATTAGTACATTAGAAGTGATATATGAGCCACTATAAGGGACAAAGTATTAAACATGCATAATTTGCATCTTTCAATAAAGCATATCTCTGGTGAATTATGCAATTCTAAGATTTGGACCGATAATTTATGGTGGTTATTGGTATAGAATTTTATCTCTAATTATCGCTAGTCACATGAATGTGCCTTTTTTCTTTTTTTGTCTTTTCTTTTCCCCCTCTCCTTTTCTTTTCCTTTACGAAGTGGGGTTTTCTCATCACTTTGTCGTTTGTGCTTTCTCTTCTTCTTCTTCTTTCCTTTTATTATTATTTTTTTCTTGAAAAGTATTTTAAAAAAAAAAAAAAAACTCTTTATGAGAATCCTACAATTTTTATCAATAAAGATAACAATATCTCCTTGTTTAGTGTTTTATCTTATCTCTAATTAAAATATATTTTTTCGTTTTAATTTTTATCTTATTTTAAAAAAAATTTATCTTTTATTGAAATTTTCAATTCAAACTTAAAATTTTTAAATTTAACTCATCCATCAAACAAATCTTAAAATATTAATAATCTGTTTGATAACAAAGTGTAACTCAAGTTAAGCTGTATTTTTTTTTATCTTAATTTTTATCTTTTTCTGAAAAGTTAATAAAATTTATAATTACTTTTTATAAATTTAATTTAACTCAAATTTAAAAAATTTCAGAACAATTTAAACTCAATTCATTCACTAAATGGATCTTAAGATTGATTTTAGAGCCAACAAAAAAAAAAAAAAAAAAGAAGAAAAAGAAAAGATATTATGATTATTCTGTGTGTTTTTCTAGCAGTCTGTTCCTTGTGTGTGTGTTTTAAACACAAATTCTAGGACCTGATCAAGTTAGGCTAAATCTACAATGATGTAAACGAAGTAAATAAAACCTACACATACTTCCTCATCAAAATTGAAAAAAAAAAAAAAAAAGGAAAGAAAGAAAGAAATAAATCCAGCGTCTGTACTGGGAATCCAGCGAGAGAGGGGATTGGAAAAGACACCGGCCAGGCTCGCGTTACAAGGAGGTTGGACTGCCGACTACCATCTCCAACCAGGCACCACCCGGCTCTGACGCATCGATGCGAGTGTCACCAACCCACGAAATCCACAACCGGAAGCTAGATCTGACGAATCGGATGGAAAGAGTTGCAACCCACGCGACGCGCGGAGGCCTTCCGCTGTGGGTCGCGACGGTGCGACAAAGTTGGTTCTTCTCCGGCAACCTGCTCTGCCTGCTCCGCCGGGCCGGTGAACCGGAAGATGCCGGAAGAAAGAAAGAAAGACTATTTTTTTTTGTTTGTAAGTGTTTTTAATCCTATGTGGTCGGATGTACAATAAAATTTATGTAAACAAAGCATCCAAAACTTAAAAAAAAAGTGAAAAGGCCAGAAAATTTTACTCCATTGGCATTGGCAAAGTACGTCCCCCGCTGTAGATAGGACCGGCAATTTCGGACACGACACGGTGACACGACACGAGAACGACACGAAATAAATGGGTTTGGACCGCACGTTTAATAATTGGGTCGAAATTGGGTTGACACGTTTAACACGAAAATAAATGGGCCGGAAATGGGCTAACACGGTTAACACGTTTAACACGTTTATGTTAGAATTTTCAAACTATTTTAAAGCTCTTTCATAACAAATATAGGCCTATTTGTGTGTTTAATATAAGATCAGAAAACAATTATTGAAGAATTTTCACTACTGAGACAACATAAATCAGAAGTTACGGAGATGTTGCTTCTGATATAAAATAATAATCTTATAATTAACTAGTTAATAATATAAAATAGTAAATGAATTAGGGTTATATTTAACTAGTTAATAATATAAAATAGTAAACCTAATATTAAATGCTTGGCCATCGCTTCTTTCTCGAGCTTGATAAGTCTTTGCTCACCAAAGGTGAATTTTTTATATGCGGATATTCTTTGCATTTTTTTATGTATTTGGATTCCTGGAAAAATGAGCTTTATCTCTGTCTTTTCAAAAATAAAAACCTATGCATTTCCTCCGTAATTGCCAGCCCTATGCATTTCCTTTTGCATTAATATTTTGTTGTCTTTTGATATTTCTCTTAATATTTTGGATCTTGATTATGTGACAATTTAAGACTTATTTAGGTAGTGAAATATGGACACCAACTACAACTTAGACTTATGTTTTATTCTAAGAAATGTTTGTCTAAATCATCATGCATATTTGATAATTCTAGTAGTTAGTTTTATATCCATAATTGATAATTCTAGTGATTTTTTATTCATAATTTTTGTGTTAAACGGGTTTTATGTTAAACGGGCTATAAACGGGTTTTTCATGTAAAACGGGTCATAAACGTGTTCGTGTCGTAAACGGGTTTTTCGTGTTAAATGGGTCATAAACGTGTTCGTTTTCGTGTCAACCCGTTCTGGACCGTTTAATAATCGTGTTCGCGTGTCGTGTCGTGCTGCCCGTTTATTAATCGTGTCGTGTTCGTGTTTAGGTTCCTGACCCGTTTATTAATCGTGTCGTGTTCGTGTTTAGGCTAATCGTGTCGTGCCGTAATCGGGCCGGCCCGAACACGGCCCGCGAACACGATTTGCCAGGCCTAGCTGTAGAATTGCCCATCAGTTAAATTTAACTAATGATATGTCTACTTTGCAGCGAAGAAAAAGAAAAATAGTAGTTATTTTCTTTTTCATTACTCACTTTCTTATTTAATTATGTGTTTATTTATAAAATGAGAAATGAGATTTTAATGGTCCCGACCTAATATAAAGAATGAAGAAGGAGAATGTCAATCTTACACCTTTGATATTGATTTCTTGTAAAAAAGAATACATATCAAATTTATTTATATAACCTTAGGGGGTGTTTGGTGTGTTAGTTTGAGTTGAAATATTTTAGTTGTAATAGTAAATTTTTTTGAATTTTCAGAAAAGATAAAAAACTTTTTGGGAAAAAGACAAAAAACTTTTTAAGAAAAAGACAAAAAAAAAATTGAAATGAGATGAAAATGGATGGTTTACCATCCACCCCCTTAATAAGTTTACATACGTTAAGGATATTTTAATAATTATATATATAATATTAACATTACTAAGTTTAGTAAACACTACAAAGGGAATGAAATTTTTTTTTTTTACACTATCCAATAGGTAGGTAAACAGTAAAAATAAAATCAATGATCATCTTTCTTATTTTATTGCTTTATTTCTAATCCCATTACCTTTTCAATACATTTCTTTATATTTTAATAAACACATTTCTTTATATTTTAGTAAACGCTTCCCAAGAGAAATGTTTATTTATTTGTTTATTCTTTTGCAATGCATATAAGAAATCACGTGTTCGATTTTAAAGTAGCTTTGTTGATACAATTTTTTTCAAGTCAAAGTTGTTTATTGTAAATAATAATAAGAACAATGATAATGATACAAATAATAATAAAGAGTCCGGATTTCAAATATGTTTTACAAATAGTAACATGTATAATTGAGAGCTGGACAAATGGCCGACAAACTTTAAAAAAGGTAGCCTAAACATGTGGCCGAGAGGAGGGAAAACAACACGTGAAAAAGATTAGTCGGGTTCGGCCGACACTAAAATACACTAGATCTACTGTTTATATCTGGACAGGTGTCTTGGACACAGCAAATTTTCACTAATTTTGTAAAGTTGGAGACAATTATTTGACAGAATACTTGGGCAGCGTAAGCTTTACAACCTGGCTTTGGCCTTCTTGTCACCACTCTGAAACTACTGCTTATGCTTGGCTCAGCATATCCTCCTCATGGTAGCTTGCTCTGTTTTCCTAAGGAAATTTTTGTTGTTGGGTTTATCATAAATTGCACATTTTCAAAACATTCTTAATGTGAATGCTTTGAATTCTTTGTTATTTTTCGTGATTTAAATTTATTCAATATTAAATTGAAAATTACAAATGAAATAGATAAACTTTCTTTAGAATCCCAATTAACGTAGACCAATTATATTCGTAGAAATATCCACAAAAAATGTCCTTTACAGCTGAGCTTTGTTCGTTGTACTCCAAGCATCAAATGACAGGATTCAAACTACTAGAAAGTGAGTATAGATACTGCCATTTATGAGGAGAATAGATCATAGATCTGTTGGAGTTCGAGGCATTATTAGAGACTATCGTATATTTGATAAGAGAGATGGAAAATATAAAAAAAGAAAGATAAAAACTCAAGTGAGGAAACTTAAAAGTAAAGAAGTGACTTTTCTTGCATCACGTTTGGTGAAGGAAAAAGAAATTGAGAGAGAAATTGTATATTCCAATGTATTTTACCATTGCTCCCTTGCACAAAATGAGTGAAATAGGCTATAAACTCGAGCACATTTTACCCATCAGTAATTCAATTTGAAAAAAGCGAATTAAGTTCTCGATTTTCTATTCCCTAATTTTCCCCAATGTCTACTGCATTTTCTAAGAAAGTTGAAGCTTTCCCCTCATTTTGACATAGCAAAATTGATTGGACGCACCCTAAGAGAAACGCCTGACTCCAACAGTTGAATAGAATTTGTGCAAAACGTGTATGGAAAAAAGACTTTAGCATATGTTCTGAAAAGTAGATTATAATCGTCGATTATAATTTTAAATCTCTCACATATTCACTTTTTCCTTTCTTTTTCCTTCTTCTTTATGGAGATTGATTTTGGTCCATTCTTATCTTTAGTATTGAACGCTTACGCTCAAGGACACATTGCCAATGGGAGAGATTTTGTAAACCTACATTAACCAACCATACTCAAATCAATGCATTGACTTTTTTTTTTTTTTTTTTTTTCAAATGAGTAAAATCAGAGTGAAAATATTGAGTGCATACCCGTAAAATTATAATTATATATGAAAATACGAACAATATGTTTCATGGGGATGGAAAATAAAAAGGGAAGTAAATATAAGGGAAAGTTTTAAACTTGTTTTAAGTTATCTCTATTAAGAATTCTAAATTTATTTATATTTATTTTAATTTAGAATATGTCTTGAATTTAGGAGATTTGTTAGTTTTGGATTCTGTATTTGTAATTTGTATTTATATGTAAGCTAATTTATAATGTTACTTATTAGTGAATTTTCTTCTCCTTGTGTTTAGTCTGTGGATTATCTTCCACTCGTCAAACTTTTTTTTTTTTTTTTTTACTATTGTTATTTTTCTGATTTATTTATTTTTCATAAAGGATAAAAAATGAGGAAAATTAAAAGAAAAGAACTAGTTTTATCTTCCATATTTTTGGTAGAAGAAAGAAAAAAAGGAGAGAACAAGGAGAAAATTTGTCTATTTAAATAAATTTTACCGTTATACCCTCACAGAAATGTCGGCAAATGAGGTGTAATAAAAAGCAATTAGTTGTTTTATATCCTCAATTCTACTTCTTTTCTTCTTAATTTTCTCTCTATTAAACAACCTGTTATTTTATTTTTCACTTTAAAATATCTCCAATAATTTTTTTTTTCCATCCTCTTTTCTATTCTACGACACGTAACGTAAGCATTTTTCTTTTCATAGATCGAGATTTAAAATGTTTCAATGTAATTAAGGAAAGTAAAGTAAAAAATGAAATTGAAGAACATAGCTATTACAGTGCAGGAAATGATAACTAGGTGACAAAACCATGCCGATGACTTTTGACTTCCCCCTCTCTCTTTTATGTATTATTATTATTATTATTTTCAAAGATGAATCTTTTTCTCTCTTGGCTATCATCTCGCATGCTCTGTACTAGATCTTCTGTTATTCCGCTTGCGGCTGGCTTGAATCATCATGTTGTTGGTTGATCTCATTCATCAATTAATGTCCACTTTATTGTTATTATTATTATTATTATTATTATTATTATTATCTTTGTTGTGTTTTTCACTGTTCTTTCACGTTACCAATATTTCTTTGCTCTTTAAACATTTATAACTGTACTCTTCATTCCTTTTAATGTCATTATACATTGGACCTTTAATATTTTTTAGATTTAATATTAGTGTTGGAATTTCTCATTAAAATTTGTCCGTATTTACCCAATGTCTAGCCTATAGGGGAGTGAGAGTGAATATAATACTGTCGGCTTAAACCAAATGGAAACACTAAGGATCCGTTTGGTGAATGAGTTTGAATTGAAAATTTTAAGTTTTAATAATAATTTTTGTTGACTTTTTAGAAAAGACAATAAAAATTTTTTAAAAAGACAAAAATTTTTTTTCATAAAAAGATAAAAATTGATATGAAAATTTTGAATTTAAACTCAATTACCAAACGGAACCTTAATAATGAAAAAGAAAAGGGAGACATGTTAAAAGTGTCAGTCATCTAAACCAAATAGATAGACTTTACATTTGCCTAGCCTTAAAAATATAGCACTCTGCTGTGTCAAAATCTTCACTTCAAAATTTTTTTAAAAAAATTTCAAATAGGGAGGTTGGACTTATGTTCTTTTAAGAGAATTGATGCTTGGAGACATAGGAATACATGTACAATCAACTCAAGGACATGACGAATAATTGGGAAATTTATATACTAGATATTGATACACGAGTTACTATAAGGGTCAAATTATTGAACAAACATCTTCAAATAAAGTAGATTTTTAGAAAAATGATACAATTCTATGATTTAAAATAAAGTAACCGATAATTTACAATGGTTATTCGATTGGAATATTATCTTCAATTTTGCCTAGCGACATTAACGTGCCTTTTGTTTTCTTCTCTTTTCCCTCTCTCTTCTTCCTTTGCTTTATGGAGTGGGGTTTTTCTGATCGCTTCATCTTTATATTTATTTATTTTAACTCTTTGTGATGGTTCCTGCAGTTTTAATGTTAAAAAAAAAAAAAAAAAAGAGAGAATAACAAAAATCCCATTTATGCCTAATTGGAATTCCTGAATCATCTTATGTTTTTTTTGTGCAGCCAAAGAGGGGGGGGGGGGGGGAGATAACATGATTTTTCCCAGTGTTTTTCTAAATAGACCAATATGTTCCTCCTTTTTTTTTTTGTTTAATTTTTTAATTTAATTTAATTTAATTTTTTCCTTCCTTAACACTATTTTATATGTCCTGTCATATCAAGTTAAAATGAATAATGAGAAAATTTTGTTTTTATTTTTATTTTTATTTTCATTTTATTTTACTCTATGTTTATAAAACAAATGGCGAGTTTGATTTTACAATAACTCTGTTGATATCAGCTTTTTTTTTTTTTAATTTTTTTTAGTTTTTAATTTTTTTTTTGGGTAAGATCTAAGTTGTAGCGCTTGGAATTTGATCATTAGTTCTTGTATGAAAGGTATTAGTGTCTTTTTGCAGAGCTCATTTTAGCTAAATATGTTCAGAAAACCAGTTTCTGCAATTCTGAGTTGGAGACAATTATTTGTTCGTACTTCAAGCATCATATGGTTGCCTCCAGATTCAAACTTCTAGATTATGAATTTGGAGACTGTCATATAAGGAGAATAGTTCCAAAAATATTTCCTCTCATTTTCTTTTCAAAGTTGGAAGGGTTCAAAAATAATGGGTGCCAAAGATTTTCTACTCCCTAAATTTTCCCAGTGCTTACTACATTTTCTGAGAAAGTGGATCATAGCAAAATTGATTGGATTCACACTAATAGTACTGTGGAAAAAGCTTGACTCCAATTATTGAACAAAATCATTTGGCCGACATGTATGGATAAGTGATTATAATATTCTGACCTTTCAATTCAAAAATGTGGACCTCGGATTTATAAATAATATTATATATTCTAAAAAAAAGTAGATTCTAAATTTCTAATACTCAATTACAATTTTGAAACTCTGACACATCCACTTTTTCTTTGTCTTTTTCTTTTCGGAGTCTGATTTTGGTCCCCATCGGTGAGAAAGTTTAAGTGATATTTCATCTGACTAGCAAAAAGAGGTTATATTCGATATGACCCCATTCGTTTCTCTATTATTTATTGAAACAAATAATAGAATAATTATCCCCCCTATTTTATTGAAATAAGTTAAAGATTCTAATTTCATTATCTCCCGACATCACACGAAGTAGTGATGTGGGTTGTTACACTACTTGTGATGATAAAATCTTTACAAATTTCCTTAAACTAAGGTTCGTTTGATGAATGAATTTGACTTGGAAATTTTTAATTTTAATAATAAAAATACATTCAATGTGTTTTGAAATTTTAGAATTGTACATTGCTTAATAGATTGTTTTTTCTTATCATATCGTAAGGGCAGATTTTGATGAGGACTTGAATTTTTAACAAATTCTTTTTTGGGCCCCTAAAATTAATGGCTTTAAAATTTTTTTGCCATATGAAAAAATGTTTTGCAAATTTATCCCTTATTTGCACTATGAAATTTTTTAATTACTAGATTTGAATTTTTTTTTAATTTTTAGGTACTTATATTTAAAATTTAAAATCTCAAATTAATTAGAATCAATTAATTAGGAGAAAGAGCAAAATAACATTTTTAAAGAGAGTAATAGTAAATTATAATTCAAAATTTTAAACATAATAATAAATAGCATAATCAAATTTATGATCACATAATACATAAAAAAATCCCTCTTCTTTCCTCTAACATGAAAATATACACATAAATTTGTTGCTATGAACTAACCATTAATTTGAAATTTTCTAAAAAAAACCAAGGAAATCTAAGCATTTATCATAAAGATATGTTATAATTTATCATCTTTTGAAAAATATGCTACAAATTTTAAAGGTACCTATAAAATATACTATTTGCTATAATTTCCCTTATCTTCTTATACTACTATTATATAAATTCATAGTTTTTTGAACTCTAAACTTTAAAATTAAATTAAAATATATTACAAACTGAGTTCATTTAGGAAAATAAAAAACAAAGATACAAATAGATAAACAATAACAAAAGATTTTTACTATTGATTTTTTTTTTTCAAATGAGTAAAATCAGAATGAAAACACTGTGTGCATACCCATCAAATTATAATTGTATATGAAAATACAAACACTTTGTTTCGAAAGAGGGATGGAAAATAAAAAGGAAAGTAAATATTAGGAAAAGTTTTCAATTTGTTTAAGTTATCTTTATTAAGAATTCTAAATTTATTTATATTTATTTTAAGTTAGAATATATCTTAAATTTAGGATATTTGTTAGTTTTAGGTCCTGTATTTATAACTTGAGTTAATTTATAGTGTCACTTACTAGTGAATTTTCTTCTCCTTGATTTTAGTCCGTGGATCATCTTCTACTTGTCAAACTTTTTTTTTTCCTTTTACCATTGTTATTTTTCTTATTTAATTTTTTTTCATAAAAGATTAAAAATGAGGAAAATAAAAAGAAAAGAACTAGTCTATCTTCCATCATTTTTGGTAGAAGAAAGGGAGAAAGAAAAGGAGAAAATTTATCTATTTAAATGAATTTTACCGTTATACCCTCACAGAAATGTCAGCAAATGAGGCGTAATAAAAAGAAATTGGTTATTTTATATCTTCAATTCTACTTCTTTTCTTCTTAATTTTCTCTCTATCAAACAACTCGTTATTTTATTTTCCACTTGAAAATATCTCTAATAATTTTTTTTCCATCCTCTTTTCTATTCTATGACATGTGACATAAGCAATTTTCTTTTCATAAATTGCGATTTAGATTTCGTTTGGCGTTCGAGTTTAAACTCAAAATTTTCAATTATACTTCTCTTTTTCTTAATTTTTATATCTTCAAATGAGGCATAATAAAAAGAAATTAGTTATTTTATATCTTCAATTCTACTTCTTTTCTTCTTAATTTTCTCTCTATCAAACAACTCGTTATTTTATTTTCCATTTGAAAATATCTCTAATAATTTTTTTTTCCATCCTCTTTTCTATTCTACGACACGTAACATAGGCAATTTTCTTTTCATAGATTGCGATTCAGGTTTCGTTTGGCTTTCGAATTTAAATTCAAAATTTTCAGTTTTAATCTTTTTATGAAAAAGTTTTTATCTTTTTTTGAAAAAATTTTTATCTTTTCTAAAAAATTAATAAAAATTTTTAACTCAAACTTAAACAAACTCATTCATTAAATGGACTCTTAAAATGTTTCAATGTAATTAAAGAACGTAAAGCAAAAAATGAAATTGAAGACCATAGCTACTACGGTGTAGGAAAAGATAGCCAGGTGACAAAATCATGCCGATGACTTTTGATTGTTGGAAGTCTCTCTCTCTTATATATGATTATTATTATTATCATTATTATTACTATTATTTTTTTTTAAGGATGGAATCTTTTTTTCTCTTGGTTATCATCTCGCATGCTCTCTAAAGCTGGCATGAGTCATCATGTTGTCGGTTATCTCCATTCATCGATCAACGTCCACTTTGTTTATTTGTTCATTTTGTTGTGTTTTTCACTGTCCTTTTCCCATTATCAATATTTCTTTGCTTTTTAAACACTTGTAACTGCATTCTTTATTCTTTTTAATGTCATTATATATTACATCTTTAATATATTTTAGGTTTTATATTTGTGTTGAAATTTCTCATTAAAATTTGTTCGCAATTACCCAATGTTTAGCTGCACGTGAGTGAGAGTGAATATAAGTACTGTTGGCCTAAACCAAATAAAAAGTTAGGCTCCGTTTGACAATTAAGTTCAAATTTAAAATTTTCATCTCAGTTTTTATTTTTTTTGAAAAAAATTTGTCTTTTTTAAAAAATCAACAAAAATTACTATTAAAATTTAAAATTTCCAACTCAAACTCATTCACCAAACATCCAAACGGACCCTTAGAGGATGTTTGGTGAATGAGTTGAGTTAAAATTTTAAGTTTGAGTTGAGTTGACTTTTTAAAAGTAATTATAAATTTTATTGACTTTTCAGAAAAAGATAAAAATGATATGAAAAAATACAGTTTAATTGGAGTTGAACTTATCAAACAAGTCATTAATAATGGAAAAGAAAAGGGAGAAAGAGATCAAACATGTCATCATCTAAACCAAATAGATTGATTTTACATTTGGCTAGCCTTAAAAACATGGCACTCTGCTGTGTCAAAATCTTCACTTCAAAATTTTTTTAAAAACTTTCATGTAGGGAGGTCTGACTCGTGTTCTTTTAAGAGAATTGATGCTTGGGGACATAGGAATACATGTACAATCAATTCAAGTACATGACAAATAATTGGGAAAACTAATTTACTAGAAATTGATATACAAGCTACTATGAGGGTCAAGTTATCGCATAAACTTCTTAGATAAAGTAGATTTTCAGAAACAATGATATAATTATATGATTTAAAATAAAGTAATCAATAATTTACTGTGATTATTCAATTGGTATTTATCTTTAATTTTCCCTAGAGACATGAACGTGCCCTTTTCTTTTCTTTTCTTTTCCCTCTCTCTTATTCCTTTGCTTAGTGCAGGTGGGGCCCGCACAGTGCTGTGCAGCAAAGAAAGGAAAAGAAAAGTAAATAATAATAATAATAATAATAATAATAATAAGAAAAAGAAAAAGGAAGAAAGAAGGGAGGAGTCTGGGGAGGCCGAGAGTGAGACAGGGCGGAGACCAAGAACAGGGGGCCAAACTCAACGGCCAGGAGGAGATAAAATGAAGAAGAAAAAAAAATAAAAAAAAATAAAAAAAGCCAAAAAAATAGTAGAATAGGATTTTCAGCTTTAGGATTAGTTTTTATTTTCAGTTTTAGGTTTTATTTCAATAAATTTTTAAGGGAGATTACATTGTTGGAGAGCTTGACGAGGTAGAGAAATTTAGGAGAAATTCTTAAAAATTTATGATAACTTTGTGGGGGGTTTTCTTTATGATAACAATAAAAGATTTCCTTATTCTTATATTTCTTAGAGATTTTTTTCTTTTTTCTTTTTTCTTTTATCAGTTATTTATTTGTAAATTTTCAATTTTTTTTTTATAAAAAAGATAATATGATCTTTATAAGTATCAATTTAGATATTGACGTGAATAAAAGAAAAAATAGTTTTTTTTTTTTTTTAAAATTGTAACATCCAATTTAGACATTCATGTAATTAATTTTTTAGTCACGAATTTCTTTGGGTGTTGATTCACGATTAGGAACAATGAATACCGATACTAAATTTACTTGGATATTCTTATAATTTAATAAGTTCATATGCTTTGATTAATAATAATTAGTTGATTTCTTATTTTTACCTTTTAATTTAGTTTTCAATTCAATTATCATTTTTTTTTTTAATTTTCTTTACCATTTGGTAAAGCATCTTCCAAATACACTAACAATTCTTTGCTGAAGCACAAACTATCGTACAAAAGTTTACTAATTTATATCATGGCACCTTGAGATTCCAGACGTATGTTAGGTTTAGCAGGAGGGAAAGGTGAAAGGAAAGAAAATATACTAGGGATTTTATGATGAAAATTATTAATTTGGAGTGTTTGGTAAGATGTCATTTTAAATGAAAGAATAATATAATTGTCTCATCAAAATTAATCTTCCCAGATGTGGGAGGATTTAAGGACGGAAAATATTGACATAATGTGTAAAAATAAAATTACATAGCTGTTCTTGTCCATCAAAATTTTAACAAAAAATGGTTGGTAGTATTATGACAAAATATTAATTTAACTCCCTAGATTTGTCACTAGATGTACCAATAAACCATCAACAGCAATATGTTATAGCTTCATATTGATTAATCACCCAAGTCTATTAGTGATGGACTATCAAGTAATCCATTAAAAAAAACTATAAAAACCAAAAAAACCAAAAAAAAAAAAATTCCCTAAATTAAAAAAATTATGTCATTTTTTTAGGAAACAAAAAAAACTTAGAAAAGCTATTTTTTATAATCTTTTTTCTTTATTAAACAACCTAGTGTTCTCTTTTTCACTATCATTTTTTTTTCCTTCCTTTTTTTCTGCTCTACCAAACATAACTTAAGTATATTTATAAGTTTGTCTTTTCCATTTTTTTTTTTCTTTCTCAGTCGAGATTCCAAATGTTTCAATGTAATGAAAGAACGTACAACTCAAAATGTAACCATGCTTTTGGAAATCGAATATCACGGGTGCGGAAATCGAATACAACTAAAAATCTTTTATTATTCTGCTTGCCGACAGGAGTCATTGTGGTGTTTTGGTAATGCTCATCTATCAATGACCACTTTGTTGTCTTGTTGCTGTTGTTGTTGTCGTCGATGTCGTCACCATCATTTATCCACCCTTGGATTTCCACTCAATATCTCATATTCATATTTCATTGACCAAATGGTCTTTCCCAGTTATGTTTTTCTCTGTATTCTTAACGTGAAAATTAAATTGCCGCCAAAGTATCGTTCACATCAATTACTAGTCGAATTAAGAAACGTTCTCAAGTATTGGTGATCAGAAAAAAGTGTCAATTCGATAAAAGTTGGAAAAATTCAAAGGGTTGAGACGATGTCTTTCTAATCTTTAAGTTAATCGAAGTAACGAAGAAGAAAATTAATATCAAGTAGATTTAAATTTGTTACCTGAGAGAGATTTTTTGTTTTGTTTTGTATTTTAGTGATAATTGGATGATATCTACAAGATGCGCACTTGATTCGTTGTTTCCTTTTTCAGGGGAAAAAAAAAAAGTACGCCTACAGTGTTTTGCATGAACATAGGAATTATGGCCATGACCAATATAAAAGCACCCTAAAAGAAAAAACTTAATTATATAAACTGTATTTTTATCTAAGTTAAAAATTTATACTGTGGTATGCAGAATTACTTTGAATCATATATAGATGATCATATAGGTAAAACAACAGTACTTATCATTTTTCAAATAAAAAGATAGCTCCTGATATCATTGACTTTGAAGTTAATTAACGAGCAATTCAATGGTGAATGGCACTTGGGATGCAAAAATTCAGTCTTCTTGATTGGGGATTCCTTTTTCCTTTTAATCATGGAAATAATCACAAAAAATGTTTATTTTGAAAACCATGTTGTAATTTGTGTCCATTTTTGTATTATTCTGCGTAAATATATATATAACAACTTGTAATATTCATTTTGTCTCTTTACTTATTTAACAACATTTTCCGGTGTCATGATTTATTTTATTTTCTTATTTTCTTTATCATTGTTGTATCTTAATATTAATGATCAATTCTTTAGTATAATAATTGCTTTGTAGTAATTTAGGTTTTTTAATAAACATATTTCTTAAGTATGATTTAAATTTTTTAAAAACCTATGTTTTTTAATACGATTTAGGTTCTATTAGGATAATATCTTTTTTTCTCCTATTATTACTGATCTTGTTTTAATAATTAGTTTGTATAGTTTAAATGTAATATGAAATATTGAAATCGCTCGTTTATATCTTATGATAATTATTATATCATTATGATACTTTTTTTCTTTATGTAATTACTACATCATTAAATAATAATTGAGCTTACAATCGATCAATGTCACCCTTAGTCAATGGTCATTTTATATATTATCTTGTTGTGCGTTTTTTAACCTTATTTTTTAACATTAATATTTGCAAAACTATTACTACCATCCCCTCTTTGAATTCCACAAGAAAAAAGTTTCTCGTTTTCAAATTTTCGTTCTCTGAATCTTTACCCTTTTTCTCTCTGATCTGTTGGCTAATCCAAACCTGTGAAGACAAGACAAATCAAGTAGCGTTCTGTTCCTTTGATTTTGCAAACAGAGTTTCGCACTTCATTTTCCTCTTTTCCTTGTTCTGGTTTGTTTATTTCGTATGGTTTTCCTTGTAGTTTCTTCCTTTGTCTGTGTAGTGTTTCCTTTCCCTTCTATTTTGCCACTTTAAATACGTCAAAAAAAAAAAAAAAAAAATCTTCCTTTGTTTGTGTATCCCTTTCCCTTCTATTTTGCCACTTTAAATACCTCAAAAAAAAAAAAAAAAAAAAAAAAAAAAAAAGGAGTGAGAGAGTTAGTGGTTATCTCTTTGTTCTAAGATTTGGTCTTGTTGTAAGACTCAACGTCTCTCTATTTTAACTCTCAAGATTGAAAAACGCTAAGGGAAAAAAACAAAAAAACAAAAAAACAAAAAAACAAAAAAAAACAAAAAACAAAAACTCTGCTTAGCATCAAGTGGCTTTGATCAGGTATGCTCTTCTTTGATCCCATCCTCTTCTTATCATGATCTGCTCTGTTGGTTGTCTGTTAATTCTCTGTTTTTATTTTAGTTTTAAATATACGTAAATCTTCTTGCATTTACTTTCTTCTTGTTGCTGTTAGTAGCGCCTTTCATTTAATTTTCAGTTGTATCTGAATTTTCATTAGAGAGTTCTGAAAAACCCAAAAAAAAAAAAAAAAAAAAAACCAAAAAAGAGAGTTCTGAAAAAAGAAAACTTAAAAAGAAAAGAAAACAAGAAAACAAGATAAGAAATATAGTAGTAAACTAAAATAGGTTTTCTTTTGCTCAAACTAGAAATACGTTTATATGGAGTTCATCATCGGGGTCGGTACTGCAATTGTGTCCAACCTAGCCGAGTACACAGTTGTCTTGGCTCGCCGGCTGTGTCACTACACAAGCGATGTAGATAACCTTAGAGCTCGAGTTCAACAATTCAATGATGCAAGACAAAACCTACAAGGTCGAGTTGACGAGGCTAGTAGAAGAGGCGAAGATATTCACGATGAAGTTCAAAACTGGCTGACGAGCGCACCAGGCATCTCCCAAGGAGCCGCGGATTTTCTGAACAATAATCGAGATCGTGCAAGTATCAGCTGCTGCAGTGTGCAAATTCCTAATCTGGTGTCCCGGCGAAAGCTGAGCAGGGAGGCAAGGCAAATGGTAGAGGACCTTCAACGTGAAATTGAGGCTGCCCAGAGATTCGGTGCGGTTGCTTCTCGTCCTGCTCTGTACACTGTCATTGAGACGAGAGGAGATTACGAGGACTTTGGATCGCGAAAGACGATTTTGGAGGGTATCATGAAGGCGTTAAAAGATCCTAACGTTAGCAGGATTGGAGTTTACGGCATGGGCGGCAGTGGCAAAACAATGCTTGCTAAAGAAGTTGCTAGGCGAGCCACAGAAGCCAAGTTATTCACTGAGGTGGCTATGACGACTGTATCCCAAACTCCAGACTTCAGCAAAATTCAAACAGATGTTGCAGAGAAGATAAAACTCAGTCTTGGTGAATTTCATGGTGTACCCGCTAGAGCAGATCAGCTACAACGTCAGCTACAACATGAATTGAAGGAACGGAAAAATATTCTAATTATTTTAGATGATATCTGGGAAGAAATTAATTTGATAGAGGTTGGAATACATCTTGAGAACGAAGGATGCAAGATATTGATGACTTCTAGATCCCAACATGTTTTAGGTTCTATGGGTAGTAAACAGAATTTCTCGGTTGCTGTTTTACTACCCGAGGAAGCAATGAACTTCTTTAAGACAATTGTCGGTGATATTATTGAACAATCGAATTTTGGAAGATTGGCAACTGATGTGGTGAAGGAATGCGGAGGCTTGCCACTCGCTATTAGAACGGTTGCCTATACTTTGAAAAACTATCGGAGCTTGTCTGTATGGAAGAAAGCTTTGGAGCAACTACAAAATTCTGCCCCAACTATCATTGATGGAATGCTTAAAAAGGTTTACCCAAGTATAAGGTTGAGCTATGATTTTTTGGAAAGTGATGATGAGAAGTCATTGTTGTTGCTATGCAGTCTGTTCGGAGAAGATAGGGACATAAGGGTTGAGGATCTAATGATGTGTAGTGTGGGTTTGGGCATGTTTGCGGACCTCCCTCCATTGGCACATTCTGTAAGAATGATGGTGGAGTCTTTGATCATCAAACTGAAAGCTCGTTGCTTGTTGTTAGACGGTGATGGTGGTGATGAGGTCAAAATGCATGACATTATTCGTGATGTTGCCTTATTCATAGCATCAGAGAAGGGAGGTATGTACAGTGTTATTCTAAAGAAGGAAGATTGTCGGCCTCTGAATATGAAAAAACACAGAGACTCAACGGTTCTCTCAGTACTTCCACATTCGGATTTCAATCAACTTCCTGAAAGATTGGAATGTTCGGAGTTGGAGTTATTCCTTCTTCTTTCTGTTCAAGGCAATCGTATACCAATTCCTATCTCCTTTTTTGATGATTGTAAAGATCGGCTCAAATCTTTGCTTTTTGATCGAGCAAATTTGGTAACCATACCTCCATCCTTCCATTCACTTCAGAATCTCCAAACTTTATGTCTACGTCGTTGTGTGCTTGAAGACGTAAATTTTATTGGAGATCTAAAGAATTTGCAAATTCTTGATCTTTCGGAGTCCACGGTTAAGCAGTTGCCCATAAAATTAGCACAACTAAGTCATTTACAACTGCTAAATTTGGAAGGTTGTAGAGATCTTAAACTGATTGAGCCTAATGTCATCTCAAGTTTGAAACAGTTAGAGGAGTTGTACATCTCAAAATATTTTGATAAATGGGAAGTTGGAGAAGTTAATGTCAGCAGAAGAAGTAATGTGAATCTTGCTGAAATAGAGAATTTGCAGCAACTCACTTCTTTATCCTTGAGAGTAACAGATGCCAAAACTTTTCCTAAAGATTTCAAGTTTAGTGAAAAGTTGGAGAGATATAGAATCTCAATTGGTGGCCCACTGGGCTACTTAGATTCAAGTGGAATTTCCAGGTCGTTGCTTCTAAACCTCCGTGAAAGAAGTCAATTAACAGCACTTGGTCTTGAATCTTTAATGAAAAGGTCAGAAAATTTACGGTTAGATGGATTAATAGATGTCAAGAATGCCATTTACGATCTGGACAGTGAGGGCTTTTGTGACTTGAAGCGTCTTGATTTGTATAATAGCGATGGAGTTCAATACATCGTTGATTGTGTGGACCAGCAGATTCATCCTCACAAGGCCTTTTCAGTGTTGGAGAGCATGGACCTTGACGGATTAAGAAACTTAGAAAGGATATGTCATGGTAAGCTCCCGGAAGATTCATTTAAGAATTTGAGGAAGGTCTGGGTGTGGAGTTGTGATAAATTGAAGAATGTCTTCCCTTTGTCTATCTTCAAAAGACTTCACTCTGTAGAAGTGAATAATTGTAAGATGATGGAGGAGATAGTAGGCCATGTGAGATCAGAAGATGATGGAGCTGTTGAATTTCCTGAATTACGCTCCTTGCATTTACAACATTTACCAAAGATGTTTAAATTCATGAGTTGGTCTGAGGCGGAAGCAGCTGGCGGCTCTTCATCAGTAGAGTCTCCCGACCCTTCCTTTGGTGAAAAGGTAATATAATTATTTTCAACTTTCCTTTTGTTTTTTTCTCCCCCTGCCATTTTAATGTATAAGCGCATCACCTGTCTTCAATTTATAATAATACCCATTATTCTCAAACAAAAAAATTTGCACAAGCTCACTTTCTTCTCTTCCACGAGTCTCTAGTTTTAGTACCACATCTTTTCAGTTGTCTATTCTCCATGTAAAAATGATTAATAAGGGGAAAATTAGTTTACTAATGGATTATGTTTTTAATTTCCTTTATTTTTCATAGCTATTAAAATCATCAGTATTAGATTTGAGATATTTTTCCAATAAATAGTTTTATTGATCATTAGTATAATATTAATATTTGAGTTGTTTTTTCAGATTCATTGTGATAGATCATCAATATTAGTTTTTATGTCTAAATTCGTACTTTTTTCTCCTCCTAAAAGGCAATATATATCAGTTGAAAGTTACAGTAGTTTCTCTTTTAGATATGTTGATGCACCCATTCTTTTTGTGATGTGCACAGTTTTATTACCTTCTCTCTTGCTTGTTGTCGAGTAGTTGATAATTTTCAAAGTAAACTTTAGCTTGTTAAATTTTTTTTTTTTTTTTTTAAGAAAAAACATGTCACGACCTGCTAAAAAAATAAAAAATTAGGATGAGTGGTCCAGTTTCGTGACTCAATTTAATAGGTGACTAAACTTTTTTTTATTTTATTTTATTTAGCAAAATAGCCCTTTGTCGTTTTTTTTTATTCAGATTTAATCAATCAGTGATTGACTTGAAAATTGGTGATTTTAGTCAATTACTAATTTATCGTATTAACAATATTATGTAATCAATCTAGGATTAACAAGTTAAGAAAATTGATTGACCATTTAAAAAAAATGGCATTTTAACTAATTTTTAAAAACTTTGGACATTTGTTAAAAAACTTCTTAAAGAAAATACTATTTACCTCTAAATCCAAAAAAAACAAAAAACAAAAACAAAAAACAAAAACAAAAACGAAAAACGAAAAACAGAAAAGGAAAAACCGTAGCAAGAAAAGCTTTCCTTGTAGTAAACCTAAATTAGGTTATAAAAAGTCAGTCTTTTAATACATATTTAAATAAAATGGCTGAAATTTTTTTATTTAGGAAAATCAACGTTACTCAGTGATAGACATAAACAATCAATAAAAGTTAATTAACATTTTGTCACTCAGGTTAGTCAATCACTGATTGATAATAAAAAAAAAAAAACCAATAAAAATATTTGGCTAATTTCACATAATTTCGGTTATTTATTAAAAAACTTCTAAAAAAAAGGTCATTTACGTATACGTTTCCCTAGATCATTGGTAATATACATGACACAGAGTCAATACTTATTTGAAACTTAAAATCCGAAATCAACAATACTTCAGTTATTCCATTATTTGAATTTCAACTATACTACTATTTAAATTTCTAACTTTTTTGACTTTTTAAAGTGGGTTAAATTAGATAACAAATTTAATGTAAGATAAAAAGCAAGATTTAGTTAAATTAAAAAAAAAAAAAAAAAGTAAAAGAGATAGACACTGGATTAAAATATTTTTTTGTCTCATCTCATCTCAAAATTTTTTTGTCTTTTTCCCAAAAAGTTTTTGTCTTTTCCAAAAAGTTTTTTGTCTTTTCTGAAAATTCAAAAAAATTTACTATTCCAACTTAAAAATCTCAACTCAAACTACTCCACCAAACTCCCCCATAGTCATACATTTTTTAGTTCAAAATTTTGGTTAACTCATTCCCTTTGAAATATATATATGTGTGTGTGTATATATATATATATTCATGACTCCCCGACTACCCACAAGAATCAAATTAAAAAAAAGGGCTAATCCAAAAAAGTCTATCTACAACTTTGAAGGAAAAAAATTCCACAAATTTTATTATTATAATTTAGGCTAACTTGCTGATCAGTGGAAAATCTCTTTTCATTTTAAGAAATTCTCTTAGTAGTTACATTGAATATGCATAGATAAATTCCTTAGAAGTTAAATGACAACTAAAACTTTGACTCGTTCTATATAGTGAATTATCACATTTGACTTATTCTATATAGTGAATTATCACATTTATTTTGATCAGCTATGTTAATTGAAATTTAGATTAATGAGGTCAAGCTCAGAAAGACTACTAAATATTAAGAAATATTAAGTTTACGCAATCACTAATTATTAAATATTATATTAATTTGTAAATAAGATTTTCCACGTAACTTATATGATCTTCACAAATGTTTTTGCCACTTCTTTCATATGTGTCTCCAAGAAATGAAAGACAGCTGTCGTGCATCTTTCGGCCCCAAAAAAAAAAAAATTTTTTTTATACATGATTGGAGAGAAATAATGAGATTGTGCATATTTTTTTAGTCAGGATGTGATTCGAATTGCCCTCGACTCTTTTTAGGTTGCGCTTCCCAACCTAGAAGACTTGTATTTAGAGAATTTGGTTGTCAAAAAGTTATGGGCAGATCAGATTCCAGCAACTTCTTACATGCAAAATTTAAGTAGCTTGGATGTTAGTGACTGCAACAACTTAAAGTATGTGTCATCATTTGCTACGGCTAAAAGCTGTCTCATAAAGCTTAAGGAGCTAGAGGTATCTAGATGCAGCGTCTTGGAAGAAGTAATAGTCATAACGGACTTACAAGGAGAAGATGATGGGAGTTTGGAAAAGATTTCACTTCCTCAACTCAAAATCTCTCAAGCTTGACAATCTTCCAAACGTCAAAAGGTTTTGCAAACATCCTGATGAACTCGAAACGTTGGTCACATCTGCAGAGTTAATTGGTGAAGGATCAAAGCATGAAAAAGTAGAATTTGGCATAGAAGAACCCTTCTTCAGTGAAATGGTATGAATTTCTTTTCATTCTTCGTTTTTGCAACTTGTTAGTTTGTCATTTATTCCCTCTAATTTTATTAAAATTTTTTTAATTAGACCATTACCAATTTATTAATCTATGCCAATGCTATATTTGCTACAATAGAGTGAAAAAAAAAAAAAAAACATTATCCTACTTTGTGCTCCAATGGTATATTGTTGTTTCTACTTTTTGTCATCTTTATATTATGCAATGGTACTCACAAAAGTGAAATGTTAGCATTTAGATAATTTAAAAAGGAAATATTGTAATGATTGCCTAAAAAAAGAGAAAACACTAATCAATAAGAATCAAATTTTAAATTCGATATTGGCTATATCTTATAACAAATTTATCATAAAGTTTTAACATATGGTATATTGTTGTTTCTACTTTTTGTCATCCTTATATTATGTTATGGAACTCATAAAAATGAAATCTTAGTATTTAGATAATCTAAAAAAAATTGTATTGATAACAGTGAAGACACCAATAAATTAGAATCAAATTTTAAATTTGATATTGGCTATATCTTGTGACAAATTTACCATAAAGTTTAACATAAGGTAAATTTGACAACAAAGATAAGTTCTTTATTGAATAATACCTTTTTTCAGTCAAATTTTGTCATTGGCATAACAATTTAATATTTGCATTAGAGATGCTCTTTACTTTTCGGCTTTCGACGTTAGACATGATTAGTTTCACAAAATCTCACTGTACTGACTAGTCCGGAATATAGTTTATAACTAATAAAAAGTAGTAGATATTTAAATTTTTTGTGTAAAGTAGAACATTAAATTGAAGGATAATGTCAATAAAAGAGTTTGTGCTTGAATACTATAAATTGAAATATATAAATGCAAACTTACATACTATTTCTGTCTTATTCCTAGTATTACATCTGGA
>CM046377.1:6459231-6474231 GCA_025413485.1 Ficus microcarpa | reverse complement strand
TTACGGTCTAAAGGTGAATGAACCAGATGTCATCTCAAGATTGGTAGAGCTAGAAGAGTTGTATATGGAGGGTGTCGGTGAAATTAATGCCAGTCTTACGAGTGAAATAAAAGATCTGCGAAAGCTTAGAGTTTTGCATATATGGATACAAGATGTTAGTTTTGTGCCAGAAGACATGTTTAGTCATCTGAATTTGGAAAGGTACCACATTCATATTGGACCGCATTATGAATCAATAACCTTCAAAGCAAGATCAACAAGAGTGTTGCGGGTCAGCTGTCTCAAGGATAGAAGTCTATTATATGAGGATGGCTTTCAAAGGTTGATGAAAACGTCAGATGAGTTGAGATTGGAGTCTATCCCAGGTGTTAGCCATATTGTTAATGAATTAGATGCAAGCAGTTTTCAGAACTTGGAGTGTCTGGAGCTTATTCGACTGGAAAACCTGGAAAGCTTTATGCCGACGTCACCACCAACAAGATCAATTGAACGACCGACTCTCTTCAACGACAAGGTAGCCGCTATTGCTCTTTTAATATCTTTATTTCATTATTAAATTTCATTAATTTACTCCTATTCTAATTTCTTCTTTATATTATTGTCATTATTTCTCTATTTCCGAATAAGAACCCAAACACATGCCCGCCCAAATTACTAACACTAGTTACTACTTATGTATGCATATTTTATTGAATATCATTATTGATTCTTTATTGAAATTAAATGTGTATCCAATATATAACCTGCAAATATTGCTGATTTTTTTTTTATTAATTTTTTTTTATAGATAAGACAATCAATTAAAAGAAATAATATATTTTCTCCTTGGAAAACTTTGAGATTAAGTACTACCATGTTGACCTAGCATATCTACATACTGAAATGAAAAAAAAAATCATAAAAAAATTTGAATAATATGCATTTAATCTTTGGAGAAATACATATTAAATTGGTTTTTACTCGGTAAAGGTTTCTCTAAAAATGTATATTAAAAAAGTAAGAATAAAATATTTCATTTACGAAATTCTGAACAATTTTAATTTTGTTTAATTTGTTTTCTCTTTGACTTAATTTGCAATAATTTACATTGAAATAATTTGTTTAGATAACCAATTATAGTATTGTGTTTTAATTAAGTCACTCATAAAATTAAAGTCATCTTTACATGCTGTGTTTAACAATCTACAAAAGTTGATCATTAATGAGTGCAAAAGCTTGCAATCTATGTGGGCTTTAGCAACTTTTGAAAGCCTTCAACAACTTAAGAAGCTTAGCATAGTTCTAGTGTTTACCACCAAAAGATTTCTCTAAATTTCCTTTCCTTAAATAAAAATAAGAATAAAATATTTCATTCACAAAATTTTGAACAATTTTTGTACATTTTGTTTTTTGTTTTTTTGTTTTTAATTTATAAGAATTTTATATTGAAATGATTTGTTTAGAGAACCATTGATAGTATTGTGTTTCAATCAAGTCATTTACAAAATTAAAGTCATCTTTGCAGGTTGTGTTTAACAATCTACAAGAGTTGACTATTCAAGGGTGTAAAAGTTTGATGTCTGTAGGGGCTTTAGCTATGTTTGAAAGCCTTCAACAGCTTAAGAAGCTACGCATAGGACACTGTGATCACATTGAACCAAATGTCATCTCAAGATTGGTTCAGCTAGAAGAGTTGTATGTGGAGTATGTCGGTGAAATTAATGCCAGTCTTGTGAGTGAAATAAAAGATCTGCGAAAGCTTAGAGTTTTGCATATACATATACCAGGTGGTAGTTTTGTGCCAGAAGACATGTTTAATCTTCTGAATTTGGAAAGTTACCACATTCAAATTGGACCGTATTATGGATTTTCCTTCAAAAAATCAACAAGAGCGTTGTGGGCCAGCAATCCCAAGGATAGAAGTCTATTATATCAGGATGGCTTTCAAAGGTTCATGAAAAAGTCTGATCAGTTGAGATTGGAGTCTATCCCAGGTGTTAGCCATATTGTTAATGAATTAGATGCAAGCAGTTTTCAGGACTTGGAGTGTCTGGAGCTTATTAAACTGGAAAACCTAGAAAGCTTTATGCCGACGTCACCACCAACAAGATTAATTGAACGACCGACTCTCTTCAACGACAAGGTAGCTGTTGTTGCTCTTTTAACATCTTTATTTCATTATTAAATTTCATTAGTTTATTCCTATTCTAATTTCTTCTTTATATTATTGTCATTATTTCTCTATTTCCGAATAAGAACCCAAACACATGCCCGCCCAAATTACTAACACTAGTTACTACTTATGTATGCATATTTTATTGAATATCATTATTGATTCTTTATTGAAATTAATTGTGTATCCAATATATAACCTTCAAATATTACTGGTTTTTTTTTTTATTAATTTTTTTTAATAGATAAGACTATCAATTAAAAGAAATAATTTATTTTCTCCTTGGAAAACTTTGAGATTAAGTACTACCCTGTTGACCTAGCATATCTACATATTGAAATGAAAAAAAAAAATCATAATAAAAATTTGAATAATATGCATTTAATCTTTGGAGAAATACATATTAAATTGGTTTTTACTAGGTAAAGGTTTCTCTAAAAATGTATACTAAAAAAGTAAGAATAAAATATTTCATTTACAAAATTCTGAACAATTTTTATTTTGTTTAATTTGTTTTCTCTTTGACTTAATTTGCAAGAATTTATATTGAAATAATTTGTTTAGAGAACCAATTATAGTATTGTGTTTTAATTAAGTCATTCATAAAATTAAAGTCATCTTTACATGCTGTGCTTAACAATCTACAAAAGTTGATCATTAACGAATACAAAAGCTTGCAATCTATGTGGGCTTTAGCTACTTTTGAAAGCCTTCAACAACTTAAAAGAAGCTTAGCATAGTTCTAGTTTTTACCACCAAAAGATTTCTCTAAATTTCCTTTCGTTAAATTAAAATAAGAATAAAATATTTCATTCACAAAATTTTGAACAATTTTTGTACATTTTGTTTTTTGTTTTTTGTTTTTGTTTTTAATTTATAAGAATTTTATGTTGAAATGATTTATTTAGATAACCATTGATAGCATTGTGTTTCAATCAAGTCATTTACAAAATTAAAGTCATTTTTGCAGCTTGTCTTTAACAATCTACAAGCGTTGTTTATTAGACGGTGCAAAAGTTTGCTGTCTGTATGGGCTTTAGCTATGTTTGAAAGCCTTCAAAAGCTTAAGAAGCTAAGCATAGTAGATTGTGATCTCATAGAAGAGGTATTAGTAATCACAAAAGAAGCAGGAGATCATGAGGAGACAAAGTCGAAGAAGATTACATTCCCCAAACTTGAATCTCTTGAACTTGAAAATCTTCCAAAACTCAAAAGGTTTTGGTTGTGTCAAGTAGATGATCATTATATTGTGGAATTTCCATCACTATTAAGAATAGACATTACTAATTGTACTGAATTGAGGACATTCCTCTCCAAGTCCATTTCTTCAACAAGTACTACCGTGGAAGAAGTAGAAGAGAGAAGAATGGCTCAAGAAATTTTGTTCAGCCAAAAGGTAATTTCTTATTTTTCTTACTTTCGTTTTCCCTAACTAACTTTCATTTGGCTTTCATTCTCTAATTATTCTATATAATCTAATGGTTGGTTCGATCGAATGTGATAGATTATACATAGATCAAAACATAATCAATTGATTCCGTAGAGAATGAAATAAAACTTACTCGATTGACTATTAACCAATTCTTAACAAAAAAAAAAAACCAAAAAAAAGAAAAGAAAAGAAAATCAATTCATAACAGAAACGTCGTTAGAAACAAAACCTATGCAAAAGTTTATAGATACATCTTGGGGCATTCAGATACCCAATCTTGATCTATATAATTCAAATTGAATTATTAAATAAAATTCCTTACTTTTTTTTCCCCCCTTTTCGAAATCCAAACCGTAACCATTTATTTTTTTCTCCCTTAAAACATCTATTTGAACTCATGATTCCAGTTTGAACAGAGAAGAAGTTCAAACTTTCCAATCCTGGCCTCTCTCTCTCTGTATATATATATATATATATGTGTATAGGCGCGCGTCAAATAAAACCTAAAAGATTAACTACACTCACCAACAAGATCATCGGTCAACGACAAGAGGTACTGAACTTATTATATCATACATGTTTCTCTATGTATAATTCATTAAATTATCATTACTATCAGGTACCGAACTTATACGCCTGATCCTATTTTAATTTCTTCTATCAACTTCATTAAGATTTCTCTATTTCGGAATATAATATCAGGCAAGAGCAAACATAATGCTCCTTATTAAGCTTCCATAATGAACCAAAACACATGCCTAAATTACTAGCCCATTACTTACTATACTAACATATCTATGCATATTATATTCAATATCATGATTGTTCTTTATTGAAATTAATTACGTATCCCATATATAAACTTCTTAAACTGTTTTGTTTTGTTTTGTTTTTGTTTTTGTTTTTTTTTTTTTTGAAAAAATAAAAAATAGAAAAGTATAAATCAACAAAAGAAATTTATTTTTTTTTAAACGTGGAGTTAGCACTATATATGCCACTATCATGTTCACGCAGCACTAACAACATATACATATGGAAAATCATAATTAAAACTTGAATTTGTGTTTAATCCTTTGAAAAATACAAATAAACTTGATTTTTACTACCAAAAGGTTTCTCTAAACTTTTTTTTTTCCTAAAATAAATATAAGAATAAAATATTTCATTTGTAAATGTTGAACAATTTTTGCACTTTTTTTTTTTAATTTGTAAGAATTTTATATTCATGAAATAGTTTGTCTAGAGAGCCAATGACAATACCGTGTTTCAACTAAGTCACTCACAAAATTGATGAAGTCATCTTTGGATTTTATGTTTGAGAATCTTCAAGAGTTGAGAATTGAAAGGTGCAATGGTTTACTGTCTATAGCTACATTTGATAAAAGCCTTCAACAACTTAAGCAGCTAAGCATAGAAAACTGTGATCCTATAAAAGAGGGGTGTGCATGGGTGGGTTCGGTGGGTGACGGGTGGGTGCTTGGCGGGTTAAAAGACAATAAAATTGTCAAAATCTCAACCCATACCAGCCCAACTAATAGATGGTTTGGGCGGGTTGGAGGTGGATGAGGATAGATAGGGATGGATGGTTTGGCGGGTAGATAGAGAATGTTGAGAGAATTTTTTTAATAGAGAGAAAGGAATTGAATTAAAACATTAAAAATGAAAAAATGAAAAAAAAAAAAAAAAAGTTCAAATATGTAACAAACTTAAGACTTAAAATTGATTACCGTCCGTAGGTAATAGCTTGAAAAGATGCAAAGATAAAAGATAACACAATAAGGCATGGAGATTTTGCAATCCTATGTATATATATAAACCCATCTGCATGTATAGAAGCTTGATGCTTAAGAGTTTGAGAATGAGGGATGAAGAGACGAGGAGAAACAAGAGATATAGTGAATAAACGTTGAATGTTTTTGAATAGTTTACTATTACTATTATAGTATTATTAGTATGTAAGTCATTAACATTTTAATTTCAGCAAAAATAAAAAAATAATAGTAATAGTAAATAATGGGGCTCATAAGTCGAAATGTTAAATATAAATATTATATAATATAATTTATACTAAGAACAATTGACGGGCAGATGGGTTCAGCCCGCTAATCAAAATCCTAAAATCATTACCACCCACAAAGAAGGTTTATGGGTTGAAAGGGCATGTAATGACTAGGGCAGTGCAGGGGCGATCAGTTTAGGCGGATTGACGGTTTTCATGCACTGCCCTAATTTTAGTCACAAAAGAAGAGACAAATCGAAAGATTCCATTCCCCAGACTTGTTAGCAAACACATGCCCAAATTGCTATTTTTTTATTTTTATTTTTTTTTATAAATAATACAATTATTTAAAAGAAATCATTTATTTTCCTTGAAAAACTTAGAGCTTAGTACTATCATATTAACCCACACATATAAATGAAAATTCGTAAATAAAACTTGAATCTGCATTTAATCTTTCGACAAATACAAATTAATTGGCTTTTACTACCTAAAGGCTTCTCTAAAAATGTATTTTTAAAAATAAAAATAAAGATAAAGATAAAAATATTTGTTTACAATAGTTTGGATAATTTTTCTATTGTTTTGTTTCTCTTTGAATTTGTACAAATTTATATTAAACGATCTGTCTAGAGAACCAACTATAGTGTTGTGTTTCAATCAAGTCTTTCATAAAATTGAGGTCATCTTTACATTATTATTATTATTATTTTGCTCAGTGACTTTTCAATTTGTGTAGACGTTACGTTTGAAAGCCTTCAACTTGTCATCTTTTCATGAAATTTGACTTTCTTCTAAACCTTCACAAGAGAAATTGGTAATAATTTCTCTCTTGTTAAGTTATATAAAAGATATCGGTAAGTTCAAAATTTAAGACATTAATTTTCTATAAATACAAATACATCCCGATTAAGAAAAATTAGTAACATACAATAATGGAAGTTTTTAAACAAAGAAATATAACAGAGAAGCAAATAATAATGTGGAGTTCATTTTTGCAGGTAGTTGCAGGAATGAGTTTCAGAAGTTTACAAGAACTGGGAATCTCTAAATACAACAACGTACAATATATGTTCTCTTTTGCAATGGTAGAAAGCCTTATTCTGCTTAAGAGGCTGTCTGTATCAAATTGTGAGGCCATGGAACAGATAGTTGCAAAAGCAGTAGGAAAAGATGGGAGGTTGAAGAACATCATCTCATTCCCTAAACTTGAATCGCTTGAGCTTCAATATCTTCCAAAACTGAAAAGGTTTTGTGAAGGAAATTGCATTGAATTCCCTTCCTTATTAGAGCTCAAAATAAGGGATTGTTACGAATTAAGGACATTTATTCCTAATTCTCATGAATCAACAATACCAAGGTTGCAAGCTGTTGATGAAGAAAGAGAGTTGGAGGCCCAACAACCTCTGTTCAATGAAAAGGTATCCTTTCTTTACTATTTTACATTCATTGAAATTTGAAAGTAATTCAATTTTGTTTTGCTTCTTTGGTATGCTGTTCATTAGGATTTGGTCCAAAGTCGCAGAGTATAGAGAGAAAACACAAGTGTTAAAACTATTTGCTATAAGAGTTCATGAAAGTTCTGTTGCTGGGATTTGTATTTGGAATGTATTCTGGAAAAGATACAAGTCTAAATATATATTGCTACATTTATATTTATATTGACACTGTGATGACTAAAATACTTTGGGAATACAAGATTACAAATCCTCTTACAATTTTTTTTTCTTCATACTAATAAATTTGATAATTTTTTCGCAGGTTGTGGCTACAAACTTAACAGATCTTGTAGTGTGGAAATGTCATGGGTTGATAAGTTTATTTAATTCCTCAACAGCTACAAGTCTGGCCCAACTTACAAGAGTTCTCGTTAGTAAATGTGATCAGATGACACAAGTAATTCATGTCAATGATCAGATGGATGATGAATCAGCTGCAGAAAGCGAGATTGTTTTCAGCCAATTGAAAATCTTAGCTCTTCACTGTTTACCCAATCTCAAATGCTTTCACAGTGGAAATAATAAGTTACAATTTCCAAATTTGGAGAAAATAATTTTGAGTGCATACCCTGAGATAAGGAGCTTCTCTCATGGAACTACGAACACCCCGAACTTGAACAAATTAATTATTGCAGGCCCCCGGTTTCAATTCTATTATTTGGATTGGTTTTTTGAAACTCTGGTAGAAGCCGAACCAATGGAAGAGCTATGGGAGGGTGATCTCAATAGGAGCATAAGAAAGCTTTGGGACGACTCATATATAGCATTACAATGGATATTCTCAGAAACTGTGGTATGCATTATCCCGCCTTCATAAAACTTTGACATTAATATATATATATATATATATATATAATTTTGTTTTTTTGAAATTTGATATAAGAATATTTGTGACAATTATTTAGTGGGACTTTGGTAAATCAAAATTATAAGGGGATGCCAATACCACTCAGTTTGCTCAAATCCCTTCGGAAATTTATTTAATTAGTGTAAATTTATGCAACATTTATTTATATAGCTTACCTAGGAAATAATAAATATTGAAAAACTTATAAAAAGCAAGCAAAGAAATTCAACTACTTGTACCAATGTCTCTTATTTATAATTTCAGAATGACCAGAATTCTGAAGAAGATACGGCTGATCATGATCAAAAGATTCAGAATAATGAAGAAAATACATCCTCTTTTTCTTCGGAATAAGCTAGAACATAGCCACCATTTCACATGTGTACTTGTCCTTTTCCAAACTATATACATCATGGTAAGAACATCCCTTACCAATATTCTTAATATTATCTTGATATTCTTTGTGAAATTGGAATAGTCATATTACCAAATTTGATTCTGTTTACAAATGCATTGTTTTTCACATATATTCTGAAAAGAAATTAGTTTAATATTTGTGAAATCTGATATTTAATGTCTTAACTCGGCACCGAATCTTATGAGAAGGCAGAGTGCTAAAGTTTCCATTTATTTATTTCTCTTTCTTTTCCTTTCTATTTTACTCCAACAATCGTTTTTAATATTTGGACTTCGATATGTTTGGTTTCAGATTTTGAACAATTGAAGGAGATTGATTTATTTGGAAACTAGATGCTGAAAGAGATGGACTCAATGATGCTCTATGTTCTCATGTTCTGTCAACCAATACAAGTACAAGGATGTTTAGTTTGTTAAATGATGATTAATATTTTCTTGACAATCTGTTTCGAGATGATTTGCAATTATATAACTAGCAAATTGTCCAACTAAGGGATTTTACAAGTAGTGCCAAGGTTTTATGTACTCTTTTTCCGCTCAAAGAGTTTTTTCCTTCGGGTTTTATCTAAAGATGTTTAAAACTGATGGTATTCTCTGAGGTGAAGGTCTAGGCTTTTCCCTGTGGGGTTGCTACATATATATACACACATGTACAATACTAGATATCCTTTGAAATTTTATTTTTTATTTTCTATTTTCTGACATATTTCTAATATTATGTTAAATTGTTAAATTGGAAAATACCCTGGTAAGGCCTCAAAGTAACTACCTGTAGTAATCCATCTAACAGTTAAAAAATGATCACGTGAGGAAGTAAATGACTATGATATAGGGTGCATCAAATGTTAATATAGTCTTATATACACATAATCTTTCATTTAATTTGAGATTTACATTTTTTTCTTCAACAAAAAAAATTTAATTTGATTTGATTAAAAAAATTTCGGAGAAAACAAATAGGAGATCTATCATCGATGACTAGGTTGCCGCCAAATCAGGGTGGGCCTCGCGCAACGGGTTTGGAGGAGGTAGAGCAACTCCTGGCCCAGTGGGCTTGGGATCGGTGCAGACGGCGTCAGTAGGCATTGGGATTCCCTCCGTTGTATCCTCGATGTTATTTCATTGGGATGTTTCTTAGTTGTGCTTTATGCTCAGCGATCTGTACTGCACCTAAATGGCAAGGGCGGTTGGTCGACGGTGGTGGTGGGGCTATTCGTGAAGCCGTTGTTCAAAGGGAAGACCCACTATTGGCAATTGGGTTTGCCCAAAAAGGCTGGACCGAGCCTTTCTGCTTCCATGGGAAGGCCCACAACCACTGCCTCCTCCTCTCTCTATCTTGAGCAATGTTCTTGGTGAGGTGGGTGTTGTTGCGTTAGGGTAGGGCCCTGCAGAGGGCGGTGAGGAGGCAGAGAGACTCCTTGCTCGGCGGACTTGAGATCGGTGGAGACTGCGTCGTAGGCATCGGGATTCCCTCTGTCATTTCATCGCAGCTGTTTCATCAGGAGATTTCTTTGCTCTACCTTTGTGCTCAGTGATCTATGCTGTAATTGAACAACAAGGCCATTGGGTCAACGGCAATGATAGGGCTGTCCGTGAAGCCCCATTCAAGGTTATTGGAAGGTAGAATGGGAGGTGAATAATGGGATAATGAGTATTTTTCAATTTTGTTAAATTTTTTAGTCTATTATAATATGAGCTAGTGCATACCGTAATTACCTTGCATATGCAATATTTCACTCAATCGATCTAAGACTAATATGAATGGTCTAAAGAGGAGACCTATCAATAATTATTGGTTTGTTTGATTGGTTAGTTTGAGTTGAAATATTTTTATTGTAATAGTAAAATTTTTTGAATTTTCAGAAAAGACAAAAAACTTTTTGGGAAAAAGATAAAAATTTTTTGGAAAAAAAATAAAAAAAAGTATAATTTAAGTTAAAATGAAATGATAAGGCAAACAAGGGCTATATCAAAAAAATCTTTAGTTACCATAGTCTTATCCTGTTAAATTATCTGTCTTACCTTATTTATTTATTTTTCAATATAAAATTCACGCCCTAAGTGTCATATACAAACAGACAGATATTGTAGTAATGTCCTTTTTGCCTAGATTTTCTCGCCCTATCATCCTCTTCTCTCTCTCCCATGGATCCACCTGACCCAAACGACGATGTTTTCGGCCTCTTCACCTCCGCCACCAACACCGGCACCGGCTCCGCTACCATCACCAATCTCCGTTCCAGTTCCGACCGTCGCTTCATCGACTCCTCCGATGACGAAGAAGACGAGCAAGACCTCCTCAAGAACGGCGACTCTTCTTCCATGGAGTCCGCCTCCAAGCGCCTCGACTACATGCTCCAATTCCTCGACCGCAAGCTCTACCTCACCCCTCACCATTCTCCACCTTCCAATTCCTTCCCTACCGACGCCGTTCCTCTTCCGAATCCTCTCCCGGAGTTCATCGCCCGAGGCGGCGGCTCCGGCATCTTCCGCCTGCCTGTTCGAGCCGCCGTGCACCCTCACCGGCCGTTCAGCCTGGAGGTGAGGCCTCACCCTCTCCGGGAGGCTCAGATCGGCTGCTTCCTCCGCTCGATCGCCGCCACGAACTCACATCTCTGGGCCGCCACCGAGTGTGGTCTCCGCCGGTGGGAGCTGACCGATCTCTACGCCGCCGCCGGGGAAGGCGACGACCACGAGGACGCGGTGCCGTTCGAGGAGTCGATAGGGACGTCGCCGGCTCTGTGTGTGGCGGCGGATGAGGGGGCGAGGGTGGTGTGGAGTGGGCATAGGGATGGGAGAATCAGGTGTTGGAGAATGGACGAAAATGGCGATGCTTTCAAGGAGGCCTTGTCGTGGCTGGCTCAAAAAGCCCCCGTGCTTTCCCTCGTTATCACAGCTTATCGTCAGTTTTGTTTGTTTGGTTGCTCGTTTACATTTTGCTATGAGAATCGAATGAATTAAATTTTGCAATTCCAGAGAAATAGAAGAAAGAGTTTTATAAAATTTTCTCTGTCACTTGATGGCTCTGATTATCATTGTGATTTTAGATATGTTGCTTTTGTTGCTAAGAATTTTAAATGGAATTGGATTTTGGAGTAGTTACATTGAATAGAAAATAATTTACTTTAGGCCTTGTTTGTTTGGGAGGAAATGTTGAATTATTAGATGGATGGATTTTTGGACTTAATAGTTATTTTGGTAGGAGGAATTCCAAGGGGGGATGAATAAGGTGAGGGATTCAAAATCCTCCGTGGGACTCCAATTAAACCCATACCAAACCGCCCAGTGGATTTCTTTGCTTCAGAACAAAACAATTAGAACCAGAAAATGTATTATCCATGGTAGGGGATCTTTCAATTTAGAAGATCTGTCGACCTGAGACGATGAGAAACGTCTATCTATTTTATGTAGTTATTTAGTTAAACTAATGATTCGCTATTGTAGCAAATAGCAACAACCATTTAATCTGAGAAAAGCCATCTTTTTTTCTCAACAATGTCTTTGTCGTATGATCCAATAGCATTCTGTTGGATAGGAACAATTTTGATAAATGCTGATGACTCTTAGATGTAGTATTAGAATGGACAAATCCATTTGATAATAAATTATTTGTTCTAAGCCATCTCTGGTGATAAATCAACAATTCGAAGTACTTTTCACGCATATTCTTGATAAACCAGCGTTTATATATAGATGTAGGAAGATCTTTAAAAAAAATAAAAAATAAAACAAAAGGTCCTTGGTGTTTCTCAACTATGGACATTACATGTAAAGAGCTGGAATTTTCATGTATTAGTAGAGACTAGCACAGTTGAAGCCAAACGCGTTTGACCCAAGAAAAGTAAATAAAGGAAGGTGAAAAAATGCTGTTCTTGGTGCCTTCTTATTCATGTAAAGATGCATGTTCAATAATTTTCTGAAGCATGTTTCTTGACGCATGTCAACAGTTTCTTGACGCTTTCTGTTTTTCTTTTCTTATTCAGGAGACCTGTGGTCCGGTTCAGAGGCCAGTGTGATTAAAACGCGGCCTTGGGAAGCTATTGAAAGATCTCTTTCTTTAACCGCCGAAGAAAGGCCCATGGCTGCAATGTTAATAGAGAGATCGTTCATTGACCCAAGGAGCCAAGTTGCCGTAATTGGATATGGTAACACATTAAATTCGGATGTCAAATACCTGTTGTCAGATAATACTAGAGCAACAGTTTGGAGTGCTAGCTATTTATCGTTTGCCTTTTGGTATGCCTACATTCTCAATATTATTTTTTGTTACTTCCAATATGTTTTATTTTGTGCGTTTTTTGAGTGAAATCATAATTTCCCTGGATTCAAATATGAAGTCCTTTTGATTTGAACTTATATGTGATAATTAGTGTCATTGTCAATTCAATCTTTTACATATTGCCTTCGGTTTGTCATCAGCATGCAATTTGTATTTCAGCCAAAGGCAAGGACTGTTGATGTTTCTTTCTTAACTATATATATATTTTGTGTGATTCTTTGTACCAACCAAAAGAAATAGAAAAAGAAAGAAAATTAAAAGTTCATTGTATTTTTTGGACGAATATGTGCTTCGTGCCTTATGTGTTCACCTGTACTTTAAGAGGACATTAATGCTTCACATGAAATTATGAGTTTTGCATTTTTGTAAGTGTAGGCATATCCTAGGCAATAGATTTTATTTATTATACTAGTTGTTATGTTGCAGGGATTCTCGTACGAGAGAGTTACTGAAAGTTTTCAATACAGATGGTCAGCTGGAGAATCGAGTGGACTTATCGTCTGTGCAGGACATCTCTGTGGAAGTCCTTTCCGGGTTGAAGAAAGAGAAAACACAAAAGTCCTTTGGATTCTTCCAGCGGTCACGCAATGCTATAATGGGAGTGGCCAATGCTGTTCGCTGAGTTGCAGCAAAGGGCGCCTTTGGAGATGATAATCGAAGAACTGGAGCACTGGTGATGACTATAGATGGTATGGTTTGGACTGGGTGTACAAGTGGCTTGCTTGTGCAGTGGGATGGGAATGGCAATCGTATGCGAGATTTCCATTATCGTCCTTCCGCTGTTCAATGCCTTTGTACTTTTGGTATGCGAATATGGGTGGGTTGTCTAAGAGGTACCATCCAGGTACTTGACCTCGAGGGTAATATGCTTGGAGGATGTGTAGCTCACAGCAGTCCCGTGATAAAAATGACTGCAGGAGCAGGTTCTATATTCACCTTGGCAAACCATGGTGGTAAATGCGGATGGAATGTCACATTGCCTGGACCCCTTGATGGTATAGTGCGTTCAGAGTTGGCTGACAAGAGAGTTTCTGTATACAAGGATAGAGAATTTGAAATTTTTGACTGGTACATGGAATGTTGGACAAGGAAGAGTCTCTCATGACTCGCTCATTTCCTGGCTAGGTTCCGTCACCTCTGATGTCAGCATTGTTGTTGTCGGGCTCCAAGAAGTTGAAATGGGTGCTGGTTTTCTCGCTATGTCTGCAGCTAAAGAGACTGTATTTTTTGCCAAAACTTTCATGAATTTATAAGAGGCAGTTTTTCCTAGTCAAACGGCAACATGAACACTCTTAATCATGCAAGTTAACATGTATAGTAGAACTGTGAAGAATTTGAATACCGAAGACTGGGAACCTGATAAGCATTTTATTAGGCAAAAAAAATAAGAGAAGAATGTCTCTTATAAACATGAAATGGCTCTCCTTAAATAGAAGGAATCAAAATATGACGTTCTGACGAGATATGGCTCATTTGTTTCTATTTTTTCTCCTTAGTTCTTGAACAGCTGTTTTTCTCGATTATAAACTTCCTTGTTTTCTTTTAACTGTAGGTAGGTCTTGAGGGAAGTTCTGTTGGGCAGCGGTGGCTGGAGATGATAGGCAAAACATTGGATGAAGGATCAACGTTTGATCGTGTTGGTTCTAGACAATTAGCAGGCTTGCTTATTGCTGCATGGTCAGTACTTTTCTTGGAATAGAATATTTGCTATTGTTCAACGTCACATAAACAAAACCCTTTATCATTGCCTTTAATAGAATATTTGCTTGTCTTAAGCACCCTGTAACTTTAATTTATTAGAAATAATGTGTGAAATGCTGTAATATTTTGTTTCAGCCTTGACAAGAATATTTTGGAAATCAGGGCAGGGCACTTGAAAAGTTTATTAATTTAATTTAATTTTTTTGTTTTTATTAATAATCATGCATTTACATTTTTGTTTGACCACCTTTTTGGAAGCTTTCTACGGACTTTATCCTTTTTTGAGGTTCTGGTAAATGATTATTAAATTTCATCTCTTAGGGTGAGAAATGATCTTAGAGCTTATGTAGGGGATGTTGACGCAGCAGCAGTTCCATGTGGCTTTGGGCGTGCTATTGGTAATAAGGTGAGGCTCCCTCTTTATGATTGTGATAGCACAATTTTGTTCCTTTCATTCATGTGAAGGCGTACCGGAGAGGAGAAAGACGATGGCACAAAATAATAGTTTTTTTACAAGCATTACTTTGTCTTCCGCTAGGCATTTTGCCTTTTGAGATCAAAGTGTCAAACTATATTCAATGAAACTAAAAGTCTGAACTTAACTTGGTGGGATGCTTTGAGTCTCCTTTATAATTATTTGCTATTATCGTATGAAGCACAATCTATTTGTCCAC
>CM046377.1:6426031-6451031 GCA_025413485.1 Ficus microcarpa | reverse complement strand
TTTACTATTTTACGTTCATTGAAATTTGAAAGTGATTCAATTTTTTATTTTGTTCTTCTGATATGCCATTCATTAGGATTTGGTCCAAAGTCGCATAGTATAGAGAGAAAACACAAGTGTAAAACTATTTACTATAAGAATTGCATGAAAGTTTTGTTGCTGGGATTTGTATTTGGAATGTATTGTAGAAAAGATACAAATCTATCAATATATAATGCTACATTTATATTGACACTATGATGACTAAAATTCTTTGGGAATACAAGATTACAAATCCTCTTTACAGTGTTTTTTTCTTTATACTAATAAATTTGATAATCTTTTCGCAGGTTGTGGCTACAAACTTAACAGATCTTGTAGTGTGGAAATGTCATGGGTTGATAAGTTTATTTAATTCCTCAACAGCTACAAGTCTAGCCCAACTCACAAGAGTTCTCATTGGTAAATGCGATCAGATGACTCAAGTAATTCATGTCAATGATCAGATGGAGGATGAATCAGCTGCAGAAAGCGAGATTGTTTTCAGCCAATTGAAAATCTTAGCTCTTCAGTGTTTACCCAATCTCAAATGCTTTCATAGTGGAAATAATAAGTTACAATTTCCAAAGTTGGAGAAAATAATTTTGAGTGCATACCTTGAGATGAGGAGCTTCTCTCATGGAACGACAAACGCCCCGAACTTGAACAAATTGATTATTGCAGGCCCTCGTCTTCGATTCCATTATTTTGATTCAATTTTTAGAACTCTGGAAAAAGCCGAACCAATCGAAGAGCTATGGGAGGGTGATCTCAATAGGAGCATAAGAAAACTTTGGGACGACTCATATATAGCATTACAATGGATGTTCTCAGGAACTGTGGTATGCATTATCCCGCCTTCATAAAACTTTGATATTAATATATATATATATATTTTTGAAGTCTGATACAAGAATATTTGTGTAAACTGTTAAGTGGGACTTTGGTAAATCAGAATTATGATGGGATGCCAATTCCACGCAGTTTGCTCAAATCCCTTCGGAAATTGAGTTTGCTAGTGTAATTTATTCAACATTTATTTATATAGCTTACCTAGAAAATAATAAATATTGCAAACAGAGAAATACAAGCGACTTGTGTCTTTGTGTTTTATTTATAATTCCAGGATGACCAGAATTCTGGAGAAGATACGGTTGATCATGATCAGAAGATTCAGAATAACAAAGAAAATGCAGCCTCTTCTTCGAAAGAAACTAGAACATAGCCACCATTTCACATGTGTACTTGTCCTTTTCCAAAATATATACATCATGGTAAAAACATCCCTTGTCAATATTCTTAATATTACCTTAATATTCTTTGTGGAATTGGAATAATCATATTGCGAAATTTGATTCCGTTTATAAATGCATTGTTTTTCATATATATTCTGAGAACAAATTCGTTTAATATTTGAGAAATCTGATATGTAATGTTTTAACTCGACGCCGAATCTTATGAGAAGGCAGAGTGCTAAAGTTTCCGTTTATTTATTTCTCTTACCTTTCCTTCCTATTTTACGCCAACAATTGTTTTTCATATTTGGACTTTGATATGTTTGGTTTCAGACTTTGAACAATCGAAGGAGATTTATTTATTTAGAAATGGGTTGCTGAAAGAGATGGATTCAATGATGCTCTATGTTCTCATGTTCTGAAAGAGATGGATTGATTCAAGTACAAGGATGTTTGGTTCGTTAAATGATGATTAATTTTTTCTTGACAATCTGTTCTGAGATGATTTGCAATGATACAACTAGCAAATTGTCCAACTAAGGGATTTTAGTTACTAGTAGTGCCAAGGTTTTATGTACTCTTTTTCCACTCTAAGAGTTTTTTCCATTAGGTTTTATCCAAAGATGTTTTAAACAGATGGTATTCTCTGAGGTGAAGGTCTAGGCTTTTCCCTGTGGGGTTGCTACCAGCTATCTATTTGAGTAGCTCTTTACTATTAGGTGTTGTTATCTTTATCATTTGAGTACTTCCCTTATGGTTTTTGTTTTTTCATTAATAAAATTGAGTTGAGAACTTAGTACCGAATAGATTGTTAGTATTTTCCAATCTATAATTGGGATGTACTAATTTTTCTTGATGTTAATTTCTCTCTCATCTTTAAAAAATAATTTACATATATATACACACATGTACAATACTAGATATCCTCTGAAATTTTATTTTTTATTTTCTATTTTTTGGCAAATTTCTAATATTATGTTAAATTGTTAAATTGGAAAATACTCTGGTAGGGCCTCAAAGTAACTACTTGTAGTAATCCATCTAACAGTTAAAAAATGATCACGTGAGGAAGTAAATGACTATGATATAATGTGCATCGAATATTAATATAGTCTCATATACACATAATCTTTCATTTAATTTGAGATTTACATTTTTTTCTTCAACAAAAAAATTTAATTTGATCTGATTAAAAAATTCGGAGAAAACAAATAGTAGATCCATCATCGGCAACTAGGTTGCCGCCACATCAGGGTGGGCCTCGCGCAATGGGTTTGGAGGAGGTAGAGCGACTCCTTGCCCAGTGGGCTTGGATCGGTGGAGACGGCGTCAGTAGGCATTGGGATTCCCTCCATTGTATCCTCGACGTTCTTTCATTGGGATGTTTCTTAGTTGTGCTTTATGCTTGGTGATCTGTACTGCACCTAAATGGCAAGGGTGGTGGGTCAACGGCAGTGGTGAGGCTATTCGTGAAGCCGTTGTTCAAAGGGAAGACCCACTATTGGCAACTGGGTTTGCCCAAAAATGCTGGACCGAGCCTCTCCGATTTCATGGGAAGACCCACCACCACTGCCTCCTGCTCTCTCTATCTTGAGCAATGTTCTTGGTGAGGTGGGTGTTCTTGCGTTAGGGTGGGCCCCGCAGAGGGCGGTGAGGAGGCAGAGAGACTCCTTACTCGGCAGACTTGAGATTGGTGGAGACTGCGTCGTAGGCATCGAGAATCCCTCCGTCATTTCGTCGCAGTCGTTTTATCAGGAAATTTCTCTACTCTACCTTTGTGCTTAGTGATCTGTGCTGTAATTGAACAAGGCTAGTGGGTCAACGGCAACGGTGGGACTGTCCGTGAAACCCTATTCAAGATTATTGGAAGGCAGAATAGGGGATGAATAATGGGATAATGAGTATTTTTCAATTTTGCTAAATTTTTTAGCCTATTATAATATGAGCTAGTGCATACCGTAATTACCTTGCATATGCAATATTTCACTCAGTCGAACCTAAGACTAATATGAATGGTCTAGAGAGGAGACCTATCAATAATTATATCAAAAGAATCTTTACCATAGTCTTATCCTATTAAATTATCTGTCCTACCTTATTTATTTATTTTTCAATATAAAATTCACGCCCAAGAGTCATATACAAACAGACAGATACAGTGGTAATTTCCTTTTTGCCTAGATTTTCTCGCCCTATCATCCTCTTCTCTCTCTCTCTCTCTCTCTCTCTCATGGATCCACCTGACCCAAACGACGATGTTTTCGGCCTCTTCACCCACGCCACCAGCACCGGCACCGGCTCCGCTACCACCACCAATCTCCGTTCCAGTTCCGACCGCCGCTTCATCGACTCCTCCGATGACGAAGAAGACGAGCAAGACCTCCTCAAGAACGGCGACTCTTCTTCCATGGAGTCCGCCTCCAAGCGCCTGGACTACATGCTCCAATTCCTCGACCGCAAGCTCTCCCTCACCCCTCACCATTCTCCACCTTCCAATTCCTTCCCTACCAACGCCGTTCCTCTTCCGAATCCTCTCCCGGAGTTCATCGCCCGAGGCGGCGGCTCCGGCATCTTCCGCCTGCCTGTTCGCGCCGCCGTGCACCCTCACCGGCCGTTCGGCCTGGCGGTGAGGCCTCACCCTCTCCGGGAGGCTCAGATCGGCCGCTTCCTCCGCTCGATCGCCGCCACGAACTCACATCTCTGGGCCGCCACCGAGTGTGGTCTCCGCCGGTGGGAGCTGACCGATCTCTACGCCGCCGCCGGGGAAGGCGACGACCACGGGGACGCGGTGCCGTTCGAGGAGTCGGTAGGGACGTCGCCGGCTCTGTGTCTGGCGGCGGATGAGGGGGCGAGGGTGGTGTGGAGTGGGCATAGGGATGGGAGAATCAGGTGTTGGAGAATGGACGAAACTGGCGATGCTTTCAAGGAGGCCTTGTCGTCTCTGTCGTGGCTGGCTCAAAAAGCCCCCGTGCTTTCCCTCGTTATCACAGCTTATGGTCAGTTTTGTTTGTTTGGTTGCTCGTTTACATTTTGCTATGAGAATCGAACGAATTAAATTTTGCAATTCCAGAGAAATAGAAGAAAGAGTTTTATAAAATTTTCTCTCTCACTTGATGGCTCCGATTATCATTATGTTTTTAGATATGTTGCTTTTGTTGCTAAGAATTTTAAATGGAATTGGATTTTGGAGTATTTACATTGAATAGAAAATAATTTACTTTAGGCCTTGTTTGTTTGGGAGGAAATGTTGAAATATTAGATGGATGGATTTTTGGACTTATATTTTGGTAGGAGGAAGTCCAAGAGGGGATGAATAAGGCGAGGGATTCGAAATCCTCTGTCGGACTCCAATTAAACCCATACCAAACCGCCCAGTGGATTTCTTTGCTTCAGAACAAAACAATTAGAACCAGAAAATGTATTATCCATAGTAGGGGATCTTTCAATTTAGAAGATCTGTCGACCTGAGACGAAGAGAAATGTCTATCTATTTTATATAGTTATTCAGTTAAACTAATGATTCGCTATTGTAGCAGATAGCAACAACCATTTAATCTGAGAAAAGCCATCTTTTTTCTCAACAATGTCTTTGTCGTATGATCCAATAGCGTTCTGTTGGATAGGAACAATTTTGATAAATGCTGATAACTCTTAGATGGAGTATTAGAATGGACAAATCCATTTGATAATAAATTATTTGTTCTAAGCCATCTCTGGTGATAAATCAACAATTCGAAGTACTTTTCTTGCATATTCTTGATAAACCAGCGTTTATATATAGATGTAGGAAGATCTTTAAAAAAAAAATAAAAAAATAAAACAAAAGGTCCTTGGTGTTTCTCAACTATGGACATTACATGTAAAGAGCTGGAATTTTCATGTATTAGTAGAGACTAGCACAGTTGAAGCCAAACGCGTTTGACCCAAGAAAAGTAAATAAAGGAAGGTGAAAAAAAATGCTGTTCTTGGTGCCTTCTTATTCATGTAAAGATGCATGTTCAATAATTTTCTGAAGCATGTTTCTTGACGCATGTCAACAGTTTCTTGACGCTTTCTGTTTTTCTTTTCTTATTCAGGAGACCTGTGGTCCGGTTCAGAGGCCAGTGTGATTAAAACATGGCCTTGGGAAGCTATTGAAAGCTCTCTTTCTTTAACCGCCGAAGAAAGGCCCATGGCTGCAATGTTAATAGAGAGATTGTTCATTGACCCAAGGAGCCAAGTTGCCGTAAATGGATATGGTAACACATTAAATTTGGATGTCAAATACCTGTTGTCAGATAATACTAGAGCAACAGTTTGGAGTGCTAGCTATTTATCGTTTGCCTTTTGGTATGCCTACATTCTTAATATTATTTTTTGTTACTTCCAATATGTTTTATTTTGTGCGTTTTTTGAGTAAAATCATATTTTCCCTGGATTCAAATATGAAGTCCTTTTGATTTGAACTTATATGTGATAATTAGTGTCATTGTCAATTCAATCTTTTACATATTGCCTTCGGTTTGTCATCAGCATGCAATTTGTATCTCAGCCAAAGGCAAGGACTGTTGATGTTTCTTTCTTAACTATATATATATATTGTGTGATTCTTTGTACCAACCAAAAGAAAAAAGAAAAAGAAAGAAAATTAAAAGTTCCTTGTATTTTTTGGACGAATATGTGCTTCGTGCCTTATGTGTTCACCTGTATTTTAAGAGGACATTAATGCTTCACATGAAATTATAAGTTTTGCATTTTTGTAAGTGTAGGCATATCCTAGGCAATAGATTTTATTTATTATACTGGTTGTTATGTTGCAGGGATTCTCGTACGAGAGTGTTACTGAAAGTTTTCAATACAGATGGTCAGCTGGAGAATCGAGTGGACTTATCGTCTGTTCAGGACATCTCTGTGGACGTACTTTCCGGGTTGAAGAAAGAGAAAACACAAAATTCCTTTGGATTCTTCCAGCGGTCACGCAATGCTATAAGGGGAGTGGCCAATGCTGTTTGCTGAGTTGCAGCAAAGGGCGCCTTTGAGATGATAATTGAAGAACTGAAGCACTGGTGATGACTATAGATGGTATGGTTTGGACTGGGTGTACAAGTGGCTTGCTTGTGCAGTGGGACGGGAATGGCAATCGTATGCGAGATTTCCATTATCATCCTTCTGCTGTTCAATGCCTTTGTACTTTTGGTAAGCGAATATGGGTGGGTTGTCTAAGTGGTACCGTCCAGGTACTTGACCTTGAGGGTAATATGCTTGGAGGATGGGTAGCTCACAGCAGTCCCGTGATAAAAATGACTGCAGGAGCAGGTTATATATTCACCTTGGCAAACCATGGTGGTATATGTGGATGGAATGTCACATCGCCTGGACCCCTTGATGGTATAGTGCGTTCAGAGTTGGCTGGCAGAGAGTTTCTGTATACAAGTATAGAGAATTTGAAAATTTTGACTGGTACATGGAATGTTGGACAAGGAAGAGTCTCTCATGACTCGCTCATTTCCTGGCTAGGTTCCGTCACCTCTGATGTCAGCATTGTTGTTGTCGGGCTCCAAGAAGTTGAAATGGGTGCTGGTTTTCTTGCTATGTCTGCAGCTAAAGAGACTGTATGTTCTGCCAAAACTTTCATGAATTTATAAGAGGCAGTTTTTCCTAGTCAAATGGCAACATGAACACTCTTAATCATGCAAGTTAACATGTAGTAGAACTGTGAAGAATTTGAATACCAAAAACTGGGAACCTGATAAGCATTTTATTGGGCAAAAAAAAAAAAAAGAGAAGAATGTCTCTTATAAACATGGAATGGCTCTCCTTAAATAGAAGGAATCAAAATATGACGTTCTGACGAGATATGGCTTGTTTGTTTCTATTTTTTCTCCTTAGTTCTTGAACAGCTGTTTTTTCTCGAATATAAACTTCCTTGTTTTCTTTTAACTGTAGGTAGGTCTTGAGGGAAGTTCTGTTGGGCAGCGGTGGCTGGAGATGATAGGCAAAACATTGGATGAAGGATCAACGTTTTATCGTGTTGGTTCTAGACAATTAGCAGGCTTGCTTATTGCTGCATGGTCAGTACTTTTCTTGGAATAGAATATTTGCTATTGTTCAACGTCACATAAACAAAACCCTTTATCATTGCCTTTAATAGAATATTTGCTTGACTTTAGCACCCTGTAACTTTAATTTATTAGAAATAATGTGTGAAATGCTGTAATATTTTGTTTCACCCTTCACAAGAATATTTTGGAAATCAGGGCAGGGCACTTGAAAAGTTTATTAATTTAATTTAATTTTTTGTTTTTATTAATAATCATGCATTTACATTTTTGTTTGACCACCTTTTTGGAAGCTTTCTACGGACTTTATCCTTTTTTGAGGTTCTGGTAAATCATTATTAAATTTCTTCTTTTTGGGTGAGAAATGATCTTAGAGCTTATGTAGGGGATGTTGACGCAGCAGCGGTTCCATGTGGCTTTGGGCGTGCTATTGGTAATAAGGTGAGGCTCCCTCTTTATGATTGTGATAGCACAATTTTGTTCCTTTCATTCATGTGAAGGCGTACCCGGGGAGGAGAAAGACGATGGCACAAAATAATAATTTTTTTACGAGCATTACTTTGTCTTCCGCTAGGCATTTTGCCTTTTGAGATCAAAGTGTCAAACTATATTCAATGAAACTAAAGGTCTGAACTTAACTTGGTGGGTTGCTTTGAGTCTCCTTTATAATTATTTGCTATTATCGTATGAAGCACAATCTATTTGTCCACCTAATATGTGCTATTATCGTATGAAGCACAATCTATTTGTCCGCCTAATCAATTAGTGCTGTCTTAATGCCAAAGAGAGGACGGGAAGAATAGAAGATTAAGTTGTGTGTGTTTTTTTTTTTTTTTTTTTTTTTTTTTTTTTTTTTTTGGGGTAGGGGGCATAGGTATGTCTGCTGAGTTCCTGAAGGTGGTTTGATACGGCTTCAATGTCGATACATGTTCATATGAGGACTCTTCCAAATGGAAATTGATGTGGCTAAATGTTTGCTGTGCAGGGAGCTGTTGGTTTGAGGATTAGAGTGTACGACAGAATAATGTGCCTTGTTAACTCACTTTGCTGCACATCTAGAGGCAGTCAATCGCCGGAATGCAGACTTTGATCATGTATATCGAACGATGACCTTCAGCAGACCGACCAATCTTTTCACTGCTGCTGCTGGTACACTGCTGTACCTGTTCTTGCATTGTTCGCTTGCCTTCTCAATGTATTTATTTTGGCTTGTTTATAGACCTGGATTGCCCATGGGTCCTTTTGGTTGCAGCTGGCGCTACATCTGCTGCTTAGATGCTACGCAATACAAATGTATGTATATGCATTGACTAAAGCCAGCTCATTTGATCTTAGTTATTTTTAATGGAGGCAAGCTTCTTCTATTTGTTTTGACAAGGCATTATTTTCTTCACAGGCTGGTACTACCTACTCTGCTGAAGGCATTCCTGAATTATCAGAGGCTGACATGGTGACATTTCTTGGGGATTTTAATTATTGACTTGATGGTATATCTTATGACGAAGCTAGGGATTTTGTGCACAAAGATGCTTTGATTGGCTTAGACAAAGGGATCAGCTTCGAGCAGAAATGGAAGCTGGAAATGTCTTTCAAGGAATGCGGGAAGCTGCCATAAAGTTTCCTCCCACATTCAAGTTTGAAAGACACCAAGTTGGCTTAGCAGGTATATTTTAGCATTTAGGGATCTGGCATTATCACAAGGTTCAAAAACATATTAGAATAGATTCGAACCAGATACCAATTAGACTGTTTGAGGTTGTTTTGTAACTATTTTGTGTGTTTATGGAATTTTTCAAAATCTTCTCGGGGGAGAATAGTTTCTTAACAATTAACAGGCTCGCAGTCCTTTGCGATATTTGTTCGCTGAGCATGATCAAAAGCTTTTGAAAGTTATTAAACTTTTGTAATTCATCTTTTGCAGGGTATGATTCTGGTGAAAAGAACCGCATTCCAGCTTGGTGTGATAGAATATTATATCGTGATAGTCGTTCATCCCCAGTATCAGAATGCTCAGCGAACAAATCTTGGAAAGGACTGCGAGCCTGTTAATTGTTCTCTGTTTGGTTCTGTTTTTCTGTTTTTGTTTTGATATCTTGAAATTTCTCATCAAAAAAATTGGTTTTTTCTTTCATTTAGGTTACTTGAGCTACTGGAATTATCAGGCCAGATCATATTGCCGAGGTGTTGGTTCACCACGAGGACTTCCAAACACTGGAAGACTTTGTTGATGGTGTCCCGCTAAACTCCTGGTGCGAAGACACCAGAGACAAAAGAAGTTATCTTGGTGGTCAAGGTGCGTGGGCGGTACACAACTGAGTCAAGAAATCACCTTGTTCATGTACGCCACTGCTTTACATCGAAAAAGAAACAAAAGGATCTAGAGCCCAACTCGAGGCAAATCAAAGGGACTGTCCTTTACCGATCTGATTTTCAACGACTTGGCAGTTCCCACGATGTGGTTGACCACATAAAAAATGTTGCTGATCACCTCAAAAACTTGCAACTGTTTCCGAGTCTAAACAGGTCAGTTGAAGGATTCTTGAGTCAGGTCAAACATCAACTTTCTGTTTGTGTCTTGATGTAAATATATGAAAAAAGGCGATGAGTTTCCTTCTATGCATTTGCCAAGTTTCGCCTTACGCCTGTTGCTTATGGTGCCAATTCATTTTTGTCAATGCGATCTGTGTAATCTTTGGGGCTGGTTTCAAATACATGAAGCAGGAAATGGGATTGTACAAGATTTTGTTTTTTACTCATGTTTTACTGAGTGTGGACAGAATCCCAATTGAGTGAAGTATGTACTTTTTTCCCATTTTATTTTCATAGAAGTTTGTTGATAACTTCCTATTGTATTTTCATGAATAAGAAACTGGATTTTCCCAATTGTTTACTTGAGATGGTGGACGGATGCATGGATTAGGATAATTTAAAATTCTATATCCATCATAATTATCGAACTCAATGATTATAAGGATAACAAACATGAGGAACCCTATAGAAGAAGCAGCTATATGATGATATCTTAAATTCATTGGGAGAAGCTGCTATATAATGATATCTTAAATTCATTGAGAAACTCATAAAAACTATCTTTCATCAAATGTCAGCATTCTTGAATTTATTTCCTTTAATTTTCTTTGCTTTTTTTTTTTTTTTTTAACCTTAGATTTTTGTTTTGTTTTGTTTTGCTCAAAAGATATATTACTAGGGGATCAAAATAAATATTTATACTGAAAACTATAGATAACATAAAAAGATAATAAAACCATATCCATGAACGAAAATTTCGTAATTATTGATATTTTTTCTAAAATTATCTCGAAAATTATTTTGAAAACTTGGCATGAATGACACTATGACTAACGAAAATGATATTTCAACTGATATTTATTGATTTGTTATCGATATTTGAGGGAAAAAACAGTTTTATTTTTATTTTTATTTTTTATTTTTGGCTATCCAAAAGATATTTTGACCTTCCAAAACCAAAATTTGGACTAAAATATGTGAAATATTGATAATATATTTTCCATGGGGGGGACAATAATACAGTTAGAAGAGTAGGAAATGTAAAAAATGGAGAGGATTAACATAATATTTTTGTTGTTTGCTAAGACGGAAGGATGGATGAACAATTATTTGTTCAATTATAATGTCTACTTACTATGTGTTTGTAATTTCTCTTGGAGGATAAAAAGAGTGTGTGTGTGTGATTTTTCTTTATTTTTATTTTTATTTTTTTAAGGTGAAATTGTGAGATACTATGGTTGTATTACTTCCTTTTGTTTGTTTTATTTTTCAATGGAAAGGGTGCCTTAGAAATTCTTTCAATTTGAAGTTTTGTCTATTAAAAATTCGCAAGTCACTTCTTGTGGCTAGTAAAAAGAAGCGTCATGTAAAAAGTCTAGAAAAATTTTTTTTTTCTTAAGTGTGAACAAAGATTCGATGTAGTTACTTTGTTGTCCAGTTTTACATGAACGATAAATAAGAGCAACTATAGTACGGAATTAAGAGGAATTTGAGTAGCACATCCCTAAAAAAGTGTATGCCTTAAGAAATCAATTCAAGCACTACCACGTTCTTACACCAAAAAAAAAACAAAAAAAACATTGTTAATAAAAAGTTCCAAGTACATACAACAGTTTATACTTACAGATAATTTAGAGAACTTTGATTTAGGACTACGTAGTGTATTGTAAAGTATTATGAAATGCTACAAATATAGGTGCACGCGGATCAAAAATACAGAAATAGACACTTTTTAAAGGGAAATTCTCCTGTAGGGGATGCCTTTTTTCTATCGTCGATAGGAAAAGATTGGATGGTTCAGATTATATGACATGACTTTTGGAAACATTACATTTTTTAATTTATCCTCGTGAGTCCATCTTTCCGCTATTGTTCGATCACAAGCCAACATCCAACAGCTTGTGTTATTTACCCCCACTGAGGGAAAATCACACAAACCACATGTTAAACTTCCCTTTTTTAGAAAAATAAAAAATAATAGATAATAAATCCCTACAAGTGAGATGATGAAGACAAGCGTGAATTACTTACAGCTTTATTAAACAACAAGGAATAATTGGCTAGCATGCAGGGTATATTTACTGAACAGTCTAACAGTACCCTTTTTATTCATTAAAAAAAAAAAACTGTCATTTTTCTTGTGTGGGCATACATCAAGTAGCAAAAATTAAGATAATGCTTTATGACAATTTTTTTTATAAATTATTTTATACTTGATCACCAAAATTAAAGATATCTCATCGTCGTCATCAATTTCCAGCTCAAATTAATGATTACAAAAAAAAAAAAAAAAAAAACCAAAGCCATTACCAAAACAAAATGGATGAGACTTTGGCAGCCCATTTGAGGTACAATCAAGAAGTCATCAAAGTACTTGCATTATATGGTGAATTAATTATTGATGCAAAAATACACGCACACATATAGAAAGAAAGTAATAGCTTTGAGGTGAAAAAATAAGCAATATTATATTTATATGTATAAAATAGTAGCAAAAGTAATAAAATTTGTACATAAATTAGGAGCAAAGTAAAACACAAAATGATCACACAACGAGTGGTCTACGAATGTGTATGTATGTGCAGTGCATGAATCCTCCCAAAAAAAAATTTTTTTTTTTTAGCTTCCTTGCACGACGGTTATTAAAAACCGTCGTGGAAGCTTCGGCTTCCACGACGGTTTTCGGAAACTCTATTTCGCTTCGTATTTTTGTCGCATTTTCCACAACGACTTTTTAAAAAACGGTCGTAGAAGGGTCTTTTTTCACAAATTTTTTTTAAAAAATTTTTGGACTCTACCACGACGGTTTTTGGAGAAAACCGTCATGATAGGTACTAAGGTGGGAATTTTGAAAATTTTTGAATTAAATTCAATTTTTTAGAGCGTGTATTAAAACAAAAAAAAAATACCCTCTTTCCTACCCTATTACATTCTGAGCCTTTTTCATTTTTTCACTCTCTAATACACACTTTAACTCCATACCCAAAGCCGCCCAATTTCCTCCCTCTATTTCTCTATCTCCACTCCCTCCCTACTTAAATCTCCAAAAACTCGCTTTATCTCACTGCGCCTCCTCTCTCTATCTCACCTCTCAAATTTTTCTCTTGGCTCCATTCTCCGACGGCCTCCTCCACCACTCACGCGGCCTCCTTCATTCTCCGATGGGTCCACCAAGGAACTCACGCGGCTTTCCCTCTCTCTCGCCGCACTCCGCCCGTACCCATTCCACACTCCGACCATACTCACGCTCGACAAGCCGGTAAGTTGTAATGTATATTGCTTGGGTCATGCACGGATTTGGGAATTTTTCGTCCAAAATGTTGGTTTTGTTGATTGTGGTTGTTGATAAAATGTTCCGTCCAAAATGTTGATTTTGTAGATTGTTTGAGTTGGGAATATTCCGTCTAAAATGGTCAAAATCCGTCCCATACATTTTCGGTGATTGTTCATTGTGGTTGTGTTTTAGATTGAATTAAATTGGTTGGGTAAGGCACTGATTTGGGAATTTTCCAGAAAAAGAGTGTTGATTTTGTGATTTAAATGTTTTTGGAGAAATGAAACGAATTCGTAAATTTTTTTTTTGTTACCTACCACGATGGATTTTTGAAAAAACCGTCGTGGTAGGCCAACTAACTACGACGGTTTCTTAAGGAAACTGTCGTGGAAGATTCCTTACAACGACGGTTTTTTGCGTAGAACCGTCGTGATATGTTCTTAAATGTCCATATTTAGGCCATATTTTTGCCCATTCCACGACGGTTAAAAAACCGTCATGGAATCTGAAAAGATTCCACAACCCTAGATTCCACGACGGTTAGAAAACTGCCATGGAAATGTTACCACGATGGTTAAAAACCGTCCTCGTATCCACATTCGTAGTAGTGCCTTATAATCCAATTTCTTTCAGCAAAAAGAAAAAAATATATAATAATAATAATTATGTATCTAATATAAAAACTTCTAAATCTGATTTTTTTTATTTTTATAAATAATAAAATTATTTAAAAGAAATCATTTTATTTTCCTTGAAAAACTTAGAGATTAGTACTAGCATGTTAACCCAGCTGTTATCAACATATATAAATGAAAACTCATAATTCAAACTTGAATCTGCATTTAATCCTTCGAGAAATACAAATTAGCTGGTTTTTACTACCTAGCTAAAGGTTTCTCAAAAAATGTATTCTTAGAAAATAAAAATAAAGATAAAAATAAAAATATTCATTCACGAAAGTTTGGACAATTTTTCTATTGTTTTGTTTCTCGTTGAATTTGTACCAAAAAAGGATTTATTTAGAGAACCAATTATAGTGTTTCGTATCAATCAAGTCATTTGTAAAATTGAGGTCATCTTTACATTTTTTTAGCTTTTTTGGTTTTTGCTAAGTGAATCTTTACAGCTTGTTTAGTTACGTTTGAAAGCCTTCAACAGATCATCTTTTCATGAAATTTGACTTTCCTCCAAATATTCACAAGAGATAATTAGTACAAATTTCTCTCTTGTTATGTTATAAAAGATATCAGTAAGTTCAAAATTTAAAGCATTAATTTTCTATGATTAGAAATATACCCTGGTAAAGAAAAAGCAGTAACATACAAAAAGAAATAAAACGGAGAAGCAAATAATGATATGGAATTCATCGTATGTAGCAAAAGAAAGTCCAAGAAAAGTCTACATACCGAATTATATATGCAGCACGCACATTATATCAACGAATTTAAATTAAATAATAATTAAAAAAAAAACATTGGCACATAAGTTATATTTATAACTTTTTGTTCAGAATTTGAATTATTTGTAATTATGAAGCAGTATCATATCCCGTTATTTTATTTACTATTATTTTTTAAGTACATGATAATAATTAAAATTGATAAAAGTAGCAGTCAAATATAACAAAATTCCCTAACTTGATACAACAATTTGTCTCTATTTCATTTTTACAGGTAGCTGCAGGAATGAGTTTCAAAAATTTACAAAGAATGACAATCTCTAAATGCAACAACGCACAGTATATGTTCTTTTTTGCAATGGTTGAAAGCCTTATTCAGCTTAAGAGGCTATTTATATCAGAGTGTGAGGCCATTGAACAGATAGTCACAAAAGCAGTAGGAGAAGATGGGAGGTTCAAGAACATCATCTCATTCCCTAAACTTGAATATCTTGAGCTTCAAGATCTTCCAAAACTCAAAAGGTTTTGTAAAGGAGATTGCATTGAAGAAAGGTTTCGTAATTCTCATGAACCAACAGTACCAATGATGCTAGCAGTTGAAGAAAGAGAGTTGGTGGCCCTACAACCTTTATTCAATGAAAAGGTAACATTGTTTTAGTATTTAACATTAATTGAAAGTAAATTCATTAATTATTCCTATTCTAATTTATGCGAGTCTCATCATTATTTCTCTATTTCAGAATAAGAACCCACACCTGTAAGCAAACACATGCTGAATTTGTTAAAACTACTTAGTATCTATATTTTATTGAATATCATCATTGTTTTTTGTTCAAATTAATTATGTATCCGTCAACGTCCCTTAAGTTGGTTGGTAGGGTACTCGTTCTCCTTGCTGAATGCTTGGGTTCAAGCTGTCACCACCACATTGACCGGGAAATAAGGGCAATTTATTTCGTGAGGGATCCGTATATCATGCGGGGGCATCGATAACTCCCCGGGGTTATTTGGGTATTCTAACCTCTACCCTTATAACTCAATTTCTTTCAGCAAAAATAATAATAATAATAATTATTATGTATCTAATATAAAATCTTCTAACGCTGTTTTTTTTTTTATATAAATATTACAATTATTTAAACGAAATCATTTATTTTCCTTAAAAAAACTTAGAGATTAGTACTATCATGTTAACCTAGCTGTTATCAACATATATAAATCAAAACCCACAATTCAAACTTGAATCTGCATTTAATCTTTAGAGAAATACAAATTAATTGGTTTTTACTACCTCGCTAAAGGTTTCACTAAAAATGTATTTTTAGAAAATAAAAATAAAAATATTCGTTCACGAAAGTTTGGACAATTTATCTATTGTTTTGTTTCTTTGAATTTGTACGAAAAAATGATTTGTTTAGAGAATCAATTATAGTGTTGTGTTTCAATCAAGTCATTCCTAAATTTGAGGTCATCTTTACTTTTGTTTTTTTGTGTTTTTGTTTTTTTTTTTTGTTTTCGTTTTTGCCAAGTGAATCTTTACTGCTTGTTTAGTTACATTTGAAAGCATTCAACAGGTCATCTTTTCATGAAATTTGACTTTCCTCCAAATTTTCACAAGAGATAATTATTACAAATTTCGCTCTTGTTATGTTATAAAAGATGATAAATTCAAAATTTAAAGAATTAATTTTCTATAATTAGAAATACACCCTGGTTAAGAAAAAGCAGTAACATTCAATAATTGAAGTTTTTCAACAAAGAAAGAAAACAGAGAAGCAAATAATAATATGGAATTCATCATATGTAGCAAAAGAAAGCCCAAAAAAAAGTCTAAATACCAAATTATATAGGCTACACGTACCTTATATCAACGAATTTAAATTACAAAAAAAAAAAAAAAAATTGGCATATAAAATATATTTTTACCTTTTTTTTTTTTTTTTTTTTTTTCAGAATTTGTAGTATTTGCAATTAGAAAGCAGTATCATATCCCGTTATTTTCTTTATTGTTAATTTTCAAGTACATGATGATAATTAAAATTAACAAAAGTAGCAATCAAATGTAACAAAAATTCTCCACCTTGATGCAACAATTTGCCTCTATTTCATTTTTACAAGTAATTGCAGGAATGAGTTTCAGAAAATTACAAGAACTGATAATCATTGAATGCAACAACGTACAATATATGTTCTCTTTTGCAATGGTTGAAAGCCTTATGCAGCTTATGTATCAAAGTGTGGGGCCATGGAATAGATAGTCACAAAAGAAGTAGGAGAAGATGGGAGTTTGAAGAACGTCATCTCATTCCCTGAACTTGAATCTCTTTAGCTTGAACATCTTCCAAAACTCACAAGGTTTTGTGAAGGAGATTGCATTGAATTCCCTTATTAAAGCTCAAAATAAGGAGTTGTTACGAATTGAAGACATTTATTCCTAATTCTCATGAATCAATAATACCAATACTGCAAGCTGTTGATGAAGAAAGAGAGTTGGAGGCCCAACAACCTCTGTTCAATGAAAATAATTTTGAGGGAATGCCCTGAGATGAGGAGCTTCTCTCGTGGAACTATAAACACCCCGAACTTGGACAGGTTAATAATTGCAGAACTAGACCCCCGGCTTCGATTATTCTATGATTTGGATTGGGTTTTTGAAACTCTGGAAAAAGCCGAACCAATCGAAGAGCTATAAGAGGGTGATCTCAGAAACTGTAGTACGCATTATCCCGCCTTCATAAAACTTTGATATCAATATATATATATATATGTATATTTATTTATTTTTTTTGAAGTCTGATGTAAGAATATTTGTGACAATTGTTTAGTGGGACTTTGGTAAATCAGAATTATAATGGGATGCCAATACCACTCAGTTTGCTCAAATCCCTTCGGAAATTTATTTAATTAGTGTAAATTTATGCAACATTTATTTATATAGCTTACCTATAAAATAATAAATATTGAAAAACTTATAAAAAGCAGACAGAGAAATTCAAGCTACTTGTATCTATGTCTTTTATTTATAATTTCAAGATGACCAGAATTCTGAAGAAGATACGGCTGGTCATGATCAGAAAATTCAGAATAATAAAAAAAATACATCCTCTTTTTCTTCTTCTTCGGAGTAAGCTAAAACATAGCCACCATGTCACACGTGTACTTGTCCTTTTCCAAAATACATACATCATGCGGTAAGAACATCCCTTACCAATATTCTTAACATTATCTTAATATTCTTTGTGGAATTGGAATAGTCATATTATCAAATTTGATTCTGTTTATAAAGGGCCATTGTTTTTCATATATATATATATATATTCTGAAAACAAATACATTTAATATTTGTGAAATTTGATATGTAATATTATAACTCGGCATTGAATCTTATGAGAAGGCAGAGTACTAAAGTTTTCATTTATTTAGTTCTCTTTCTTTTCCTTTCTATTTTACTCCAACAATTGTTTTTAATATTTGGTCTTTGATATGTTTGGTTTCAGATTTTGAACAATTGATGGAGATTGATTTATTTGGAAACTGTTTGCTGAAAGAGATGGATTCAATGATGCTTTATGTTCTCAAGGATGTTTGGTTCATTAAATGATGATTAATCTTATCTTGACAATCTGTTCTGAGATGATTTGCAATGATACAACTAGCAAATTGTCCAACTAAGTGATTTTTCAAGTAGTGCAAAGGTTTTATGTACTCTTTTTCTGCTCTAGAGTTATTTTCCTTTGGGTTTTATCTATAGATGTTTTTAACCGACGATATTCTCTGAGGTGCAGGTCTAGGTTTTTCCCTGTGGGGTTGCTACCAGCTATTCATTTGAGTAGTTCTTTGCTATTAGGTGCTATCATCTTTTAAAAATAATATACATTGATATACACACATGTACAATACTAGATATCCTCTGAAATTTTATTTTCTATATTCTAGCATATTTCTAAAATTATGGCTTCTCTTAAAAAAAAAATTATTACGGCTAATTAAATAAATAAGGGTATTTACTCTTTGTTAACTACTAAGGGTGATATTTTTCATATATTGTACTTATCTAGATCTATCCTCCGGAGGTGACTATATATATACATATATCTGTAGAGGTAAGACAAACATAAGAATTAATGTCACATAACATGATTCATTGAAACATTCTCCTCTCTCCCTAGTTTCCACAAAGTTGTTAAGTAATAGATTTCTTGTGTGATTGTTCGAGTTTTAATAAATACAAGCCATGAGCAAAAATACCTATAACAAAACTAACCAAAAATTAACGACAACAATTCATTATTTTATTCCGTTATTAGAAGTCCGTTTAACAAAACATTAGAATAAAAAGATTTGAACTCCCATCTAAATAGTGTTTGGATATAATCACAATTTGAATAGAAACATTTAAATATGTGTTTGGATGTATGTTTAAGAAATTCTAATAAATTTCACGAATCTTAATGTCCTGGAAGATTTTGATGGGCTTTTTTTTTTTTTTTTTCCCACTAAACATAAAAAAAAAAAAAAAAAAAAAAGAATTATCCCAATCATATTTGAAGCACCCCAATTCAAGAGGGGTACCTTTCTTTAGTTTACCTAAATAGATATTTTCAGCATAGCAGTTTGGTGGTATATCCAAAATTTTCGATGCCAAATGTGTTTTTAAATGATCCATTCACATGAATAAGTCAAATCGAGGTAAATCATTCCTCTAAACAGGGACCTAATAAATTTTGATTGTATTACCACTCCAAAATTAAAAAAAAAAAAAAAAAAAAAAAAGATTTGTTGTTAAATTTAGCGTCTTTGAGTTTTTTTGCTTAAAACATTAATCTTAAACTCAACAAGACTAATAAGTATTAAAACCTTAACTCTTGCATTCCAAAATTTACTCTATATATATTTGAGATCGAATCCATAACCTCTCTCAAAAGCCCTAACCACATTTCAAACTCAACGAGCCTAGACCAAATGGTCGTAGTCCATTATGTTTTCCATTCAATAAACAGTAATTGACCCAAATAGTTCCCAAACTTTTTAAAAGGTAACAGTTTAGTCCTTATTTTATTTTTTTATTTTGAGGCCAAGAAGACCCTAAACTTTTAAATTGTTGGCCATTATGGTCCTTTCCATCCAAATCAGTTAAATTTCTAACAAAATGTGACATGTGCAGTGCAAATGATCTAATTAGTAGGGGATTTTAGTAATTCAATAATTCATTTAATAAAAATAAAAAAACAGAATTCCCTTTTTCTCTCCTCACCCCCCCTCTTTCTCTCTCTTCAATATCGACGACACCACGGGGGGAGGGGTGGACCCAGTTCAATAAGCTTTGGGGGGGGGGGGGGATAGCGGTGAAGATGTATGTGAAGGTGGACCCAGATCGGCGAACTCCGGGGGGTCGAAACTGACATGGCTGAAGGGGTGGGGGAGGGGGTGTAAAACTCAGATCTTGCGAGGGTGAGGGGGTGTTTGCGTGGGGGAGGGGGAATGAGGGAGTGAGACGAAGCTTGTGGCACTGGTGGGGTAGGGGGAAATGAGGGAGCGAGATGGATCTCGCGGCGCCAACAAGGGGGTGGGAAGGAGGAAGGGAGATAGCTTCCATTGTCGGCATCAGATCTGTTTTTGTGGGGGGGCAGTGTTGGTGGGAGAGAGAGGGATGGGAGGGGGGAGAGAGAAAGGTCTCTCCTTTTTTTTTTTTTTAAATGTTATTGTATGAATAAGGGTACTTTCCTTCAAAAAGTACAAAACATGCTGCTCACGTGATCATTTTATGAGTTTTTTAATAGAACCAGATAGAAAGGACTGAATGGACCAAAAAATAGGAGTTTAGGGTTATCTTAGCAAAAAAAAAAAAAAAACATAGATCAAACCGTCACCTTTAAAAGAGTTCAATAACTATATATGTTAATTACTCTTCAAGAAATAAAGTTAATTTACAGTAAAAAGAAAATTTTATTTTCGCAAAAAAATAAAAATAAAATAAAATCAGAAAGATTTATATATAATTGCATGTTGACTAACAGGAATAAAGTTGGATTGCCTTACAAATCTCCCTTACAAAAGAGGGAATCCTTTGTTTTTTTTTTTTTTTTTTTTAAATGAAATTAAAGTAAATGCAACTAACTTTTACCAAGCAATGAGATTGCTGGTTGACCAAAATATTCAAGAACAAGGAAGATATATATATATATATATATATGCTGAGGTGGCCGACCTAAATTATTTTAGAAGACTCTTACAATTGATGAAGCCCACGTCTCCACCTTCGTAAATATTGTTATTGTTTTTACTGTTCTTAATATATTTCACTCCTTTTTTTTAAGTACCTAGGACTCCAAGATTATTCTAAGAAAATTACTTAAACCAGCCACTTTTTTTTTTTTTTTTTCCTTTCATTGATTAATATAACACAAAATCCCCCATCTTCATCAATATAACATGACCTTTATTTTCATATTTTTATGTGTGTTTTATCTTTTCACCCCTAAGAGTTTTTTCTTCTTTTTTTTTTTCTTTTTCCTTCTCTTTTCGATTCAGACTATTTATCTCTCACTCTTTCTCTCTAACTCTCAAAACCTAAGACATATCTCTGTCTTATCCCTCTCTCTCTCTCTCTCTCTTCCCTTTCTCTCTCTAAAAATGCAGGCATCGCTTTTCCTCTCTCCATTGCCTCCCACGACTCGCCTGCGACCATTGCCAGATCAAGGCATTCCTCCTCCTCCTCCTCCTCCTCCCCCACACATGAGTCCTAGGCCCCCTCTCCCCACGCCCTCTGACGACCCTCTCTCTCATCCTTCCTCCGACAACCTTCTCTCTCATCCTTCCTCTGATGACTCCCTCTCTTTCCTCATTGCCTTCCAACGACCGATCTCTTCCGCAGTACCTTGTTTCTCTTAGATCGAGCTCTAATCTCTTCTACCGCGAGCTTCGATCTCCTTTCATGTTGAAAAGTAAATTTTTTTTTTAATAGAATATCAAAAATATTCTAGTATAGTATGCCTTATATTCTTCTACAGTATACCAATGACAGGTACCTGTGGCCGGAGCCAGAGACATCCGGCCATCCATATTAAAAACAAAAAATATTATAGTTGAATATTTAAAGGGAAGAGTTGTGGTAGAGACCCTTTGAGGGTCTCTACCAGTAAATCCCTTTTTTAGACCGTTGATATTTAATCGAACGATTGAAATGTTGTTAGTGTACTATACTTCTCATACACATTACCTCATATTTCCCTTCCCACCCAAAGTCTTCTTTGTCGCCAGTGACCTTCCTGCCACTGGCGACAGACGCTGGCGACCCACCCTCGACGTCGGTGACCTACCTCCGGCCCTAGGCCCAGCCGTCGGCAACCCCCCTCCGGCCCTAGCCCCGACCGTCGGCGACCCCCCTCTCTCTTTCTCTCTGTCTCTTTTCTTCTCTCTCTCCTCCCCTCTCTCCAGCGGCCCCAGCCTGCCTTGGCAGCCCCCCCACCCTACCCCGCAGCCCCCTTCCCCCGACCTTCCCACCCCCTGCCTCCCCCCTCTCTTTCTTCTCTCTCTTCCTCTCTCTCTTCCCGACCCTCGGCCCCCCACCCCCCGCCGCCTGGTGCCCCCCATCCCACCCCCACCCACGACTCCCCTTCTCTTTCTCTTTCTCTTCTTGCGTCGGGGGTGGTATGGGGGGGCCGGGGCTGGGGTAGGGTAGAGAAAGAGAGAGGAGAGAAAGGGGAATAGAGAGAGAGAAGAGAGAGAGAGGGGAAGAGAGAAGGAGAGGCGGGGGGTGGGGAGGCCAAGGAAGGGGGCCGTCGGGCAGGGTAGGGGGCCATCGGGGAGGGTTGGGGCCGTGGGAGAGAGGGGAAGAGAGAGAGAAGAGAAGAGAGAGAAAGGGGGAAAAGAGAGAGAAGGAGGCCATCGGGGCGGGCTGGGGCCGCGAGAGAGAGGGGAAGAGAGAGAGGGGAAAAGAGAGAGGGGGGGTCACCGGCGATCGGGGTTGGGTGGGGGGCGGCCGGGGCTGGGGCTGGGGCTGGGGGAGAGAGAGGAAGAAAGAGAAAGGGGAAGAGAGAGAAAGAGGGTCGCTGGCAGCCAGTGGTAGGGGGCCGGAGGTGGGTCGCTGGCGACAGGAAGGTCGCCGGCGATAGAGAAGACTTTGGGTGGGAAAGGATAATATGGGGTAAGGTATATGATAAGTATGGTACACCAATAATGTTTCAATCGTTTGATTAAATATAAACGGTCTAAAAAAGGATTTACTGGTAGAGACCCTTTGATTTAGGGCCGGCAATTTCGGACACGACACGGTGACACGACACGAGAACGACACGAAATAAATGGGTTTGGACCGTACGTTTAATAATTGGGTCGAAATTGGGTCGACACGTTTAACACGAAAATAAATGGGCCAGAAATAGGCTAACACGATTAACACGTTTAACACGTTTATGTTAGAATTTTCAAACTATTCTAAAGCTCTTTTATAACAAGTATAGGCCTATTTGTGTGTTTAATATAAGATCAGAAAACAATTATTGAAGAATTTTCACTACTGAGACAACATAAATCAGAAGTTACAGAGATGTTGCTTCTGATATAAAATAATAATCTTATAATTAACTAGTTAATAATAATATAATATAAAATAGTAAATGAATTATATTTATATTTAACTAGTTAATAATATAATATGGTAAACCTAATATTAAATGCTTGGCCATCGCTTCTTTCTCGAGCTCGATAAGTCTTTGCTCACCAAAGGTGAATTTTTTATATGCGTAAAGTCTTTGCATTTTTTTTTATGTATTTGGATTCCTGGAAAAATAAGTTTTATCTCTGTCTTTTCAAAAATAAAAACCTATGCATTTCCTCCGTAATTGCCGGCCCTATGCATAATCCATAAAGCTAATGACACGTAAAATTCCTACAAAATAGAATCCAATCTTTTCTATTTTCATATAAGGTTCTGGATAGATTCTAAACAATTTTTTTTTCCTTTCTTTTTTGTTACAAAAAAGTTATTGTTATCATATACAAAAATAATAATCTAAGATTCATATTACTATATTTTTCTTACTATATTTTAAATTTTTATATATTTTTTAAATTATTATAATTTATTTTTATAAAAACACATAATTTCAACTCTAAACATCGACTTATTTTCAATAAATCATTTTCATAACTTCAATTACAATGTATTCTCCACATGCTTTTTTACACCATAAAAAAAAAAAGTTAAACTTTTAGTTGTTATTTTAAAAGAAAAATAATTTAGCTGTTTACCACTCTTAATTTAGCTGTAACTCTAAAAGAAAAATAATTTAGCTTTTAGAAAGAAAATTGATTGAAATTTGAAAGTTTATGTTAAACGGGCCATAAACGGGTTTTTCATGTTAAACGGGTCATAAACGTATTCGTGTCGTAAACGGGTTTTTCGTGTTAAATGGGTCATAAACGTGTTCATTTTCGTGCCAACCCGTTCTGGACCGTTTAATAATCGTGTTCGTGTGTCGTGTCGTGCTGTTCGTTTATTAATCGTGTCGTGTTCGTGTTTACGTTTCTGACCCGTTTATTAATCGTGTCGTGTTTGTGTTTAGACTAATCGTGTCGTGCCGTAATCGGGTCGGCCCGAACACGGCCCGCGAACACGATTTGCCAGGCCTACTTTGATTTACTCTACCACAACTCTTCCCATTTTCAAAATAAAATATATGTTATTATAATAGATTTTCTAAGTAATATAGACAATTTGGATAAAACATATTAGGTTAACATTTGACTTTGTAGGTTGACCTTTGACTATAACTATTTTGTGTCATCTTGATGAGTGACCAAATTTGTGTTACGTTGGTAAAGTTGTGTTAAAATTTGTATTATATAGGTGCTTTCAGTTGAGAAAATTACCTAAAAAGCACATTTTTTTCATTCAACGACCAACAAGACACAAAATTTTTCCTATTTATCAACATAACACAAACTTTTTTTTTCTTTTATCTGTTTTGACTATTTTTAATTTTCTGATATGGTAATTATCTTTTTTACCCTTGGTTAGATGTTTTTCATCAGATTTTTTTTTTCATTGTTCTCTCTCTTCAATTTTTTTCTCGTTCTCTCTCTCTCTCGCAGCTCATCTGTCGCTTCACTTAGTCAGTCTCTCTCTAAACCAAACCAAACCAACATCCCCTCCCCTCCCCCCCCCCCCCACCGGCCGCCCGGCCCGCCCGCCCCCCTCCTCAAAAAGCCTCCTCTCTCTCTCTCTCTGGAACTCGAAATCTTCTGCAACGGTGCCCATGGCGGAGAAGAAGCCCGGTGCGGGGAAGAAGTCTGCGGCGGCGGCGGCAGGTAAGTGTCCGGTGGTGGATAAGAAGCCGTGAGCTGAGAATAAGCTTCCGAAGGTCTCGTCGGCGACGGTGAAGAAGAAGAAGAAGAGGTTGAAGAAGAGCGTGGAGACGTACAAGAGCTCGGCGCTCTCGGATTCTCATAGATCTAAACGGATCCTCCATGGAGATGGCGGGGATTTGACGGAGTTGCTCTTTCT
>CM046377.1:6316742-6425931 GCA_025413485.1 Ficus microcarpa | reverse complement strand
AAGGCCGGTTTTTTCTTGTCCTGAAAAGGAAAAGAGAAGAAAAAATCTCAAGAAAAAATCTCACATGATTTACGAAATCTAAGGGGAGGGGGGAAGAACCCCTCTCCCAATCATCAAATTTTTGTCGAATTTTGTTTTACACACTTCTTTAGTTTTAATACGATTTGAAGTCCATAAACACATGATAATTTTCACCACATTACAAAACAATTTTTTGGTTAGAACCACAAAAGTATAAGATGATGCAGTTCTATATGTTAAATTATGTGTAAATCATAATAGAAAACGAACAATATGTAGACGTTACATATTTTTTCTTAATGAAAATGTAATAATTCCGAGAGATTCTTATTTTCTTTTGTACTCTGTTGTCTAAATATCAAATAAAACAATGTAATATAATAGGACCAGTTAGATTATGAATTTATCCTATATTATTAAGTTATTAGACTATTATACTGTTTGTATATTAATTGAACTCATTTTCTTCTTGAGTTTGCTTTAAGCAATGAGCAATAACACAACTATTTAGCATAATATCGTTGTCAAATTTTACATGTGATGAACTCGTTTGCATAACGTATCAAGCATGAAAAAATGTGTAACTAACTTTTGAAAATGAGTTATACCGAACCCCGTTTAACCCGACGAATGCCGGCAGATTGACCCCAATTTCTAAATTCATACTTTTTGGCAACTTTTATTTAGTCCTCCAATCTGAAAGCTACTACACGCATTGTCTCTCACTTGCTTGCACATGTCTTTTTGCTTTCTGTTTTTATTTTTTCTCAATAATTTTTTTATTATTATTTATTATTTATTATTTATTTTTTGACTTGACTCTCTCTCTCGCACATGTTAGTTGGGTGTCTTTCTTATCACTCTGCTGTATTTGGGCCTGTTTTATGTACTCTGTCTTGTCGTTTGCATTTACTTATTTCAATGACTGGCGCAAATCCTAAATTGACACATCAAAATATTTTCTTGTCCAATTTTTGCTCAAAAACAAATTTCTTGTCCTATGATTTACAGACATTTAGGCCCGTATCTTTTATAAAATGGGTCACTTTCTTTACGTTATTCTTCTGGACTACTCTTCTCTACTCACTGATTACAAAAAGGCTAATTCTATGGTGGGGGAAAAAAATTCTAAGCCATCCAATTGCATTTCAATGGTACAGATGTTATGGGTATATAAAATTCACCATGTGCAAAACTACACGTGATCAGAAGAATTATTATATTATTTCTAAATAGAAGCCGGTTGTTTAAGGGGAAAAAAAAAAGTTTTAAGGGAAATATTTGGTTCCAAGTTCATTTCAAACTAAAATGTACTTTTTTTTAATTTTATATTTTTTTTTCTGAAATTTTTTTTTATTTTTTAACGTTTTTTGTCTTTTCTAAAAAGTCAATAAAAAATATTATTAAAACTTAAAATTTTCAACTCAAACTCATTCATCAAATGGACCCTTAAGAAAAAAAATAAAAATAAAAATGGTTGCCGGATAAAAAGTTCGACCTACTCCAAATCGGCAAATCGCTACTCCGTCACCGGAGGAGAACGAGAAGTTGTCGAAGGTAACAGATGAGTCTGCTGGCGTTTGGGCATAGGAGAAACCCGTCGTGTCCGGGCCGCCGTGGGTGTGGCGAGATCTCCCGTTTGCACCACCAAAAGACAATTCTTAAAACACAAATCAAATGACAACATACTTAGCCGATCAATGATAAATCCATTCTATTTTTGTAATGTTTAAGGGCATAGCCGAGTTCACCCATAGTATAGTTTGGTTTCTCATTTGTTTCAGTCTGCTGGTTTTTGTTTTTTGTTTTTTGTTTTTTCTCCTCCATTGTAACTCTAAACTTGTCCAAAATAAATAAATAAATAAACAATAACCACCTTGTTGTGCCTGATTTGTGGGTTGTAATTTGCATTGTCACTGCTTTAGTTGTGTAATTATGAAGTTTCATTTTAACGATTGAAATAAAATATATATTTATATATATATTTTTTCGATAGACCCACTTCTTTTCTTTTCATCAAAATAATAACCAAGAGATGGGTATTGATCCAAATGTGGTTTTTGGAGAGATGCGTCGAATTTGTGCTGTCAGAAGGCACGGCACTTCATACATTCTTGCTCGTGGTGGGAGTCTGGGGTTTCTTGCGGCCGTCGGAGGACTCGCCGGAGAGTACTATCGTTTGAATTTGGCATTTTCAAGAAGGAAGAACTTTTATTTTTATTTTATGCGTTGTCTGATAAGTGTTATAATATGTGGTCTATCTTGTAGTTGTTTGGTGCACTAAAGAAAGTGTACGTCATTATTTTGCTGTTTTTTGATTTGTTCTTTAGTAAGCAGGGAAGATTATTAAAAAAATTAAAATTAAATTAGAGTACCAAAAAAAAAAAAAAAAAGAGACTGTAATAAGTAAAATTTTTCATAAATAACTAAAGAAAACAGTAAGGTTTTAAAATATTTAAAAGAAAGTTCGAAAGAAAATTACAATAAATAGTAAATTTACTAAATAAAAAAAAATACTAGTTAGGATAAACAATTTACTAGTTATATAACGTATTTACAAGAAATAAATATATCATTTATCATTTATCAAAAAATAGATTCTTAATATGATAAATTTGTTAATTACCGTCATTTATTTTAAATATTTTTTTAAAAATCAGTTGTTTACTGTAATTATTTATGTAAATATACCATTTACTTCTTTCTTCCTAAAAAATCTCTACTGATTTCATACGATTTAATCATTATGTTGCCATCGAATTTCAGTAAAATTGTATTCTTTTTAACCTTCAATATAAGCATCCCACCGCAAGTTTCAAATTTTAACCGATAAGAAAATTATTTAAAAAAAAAAAAGCAACTAAAAAACTACTTTTTTTTATGAATGTAATAATAATTCATCAGTAATTTCACACCTAACTTTATTATATGATATGAAATTTAAAATTTCTAACCCATAAATTATAGTATATTTACATCTATCTTTTTTTTTTTTAATTCTCTATTGTTTTTCAAAAGAAAAAAAAAACTCTAGAATTATCATAGTTAACAATTTATCAAATAATCTATTTTGAAGTAATAGAGGATCACAGGAGTAAAGGTTAGCAAATTAATCCAAAGTAACCTTGGAGTGAATGGTTATCCGTATGATATATGAATCCCTTATGTAAGTGGATTTCTCATATACCCTAATCAATATGATAGGGGCGATTGAACATAAACATTTAGCCATAATTGCATTAGATTAGATTAGAAAGGATGTTGGTAGTAATGAAGTGATGTATTAGATTGGAAAGTTAATGGGTTATGAGCAAACATAACTTTTAACCGTGAATTATCTACATCGTCACAAGATATAAATACCGTGTGCTTATATATAGGAAGTGTATACAGTTTGACACTACCACTTTGAAGTTTTGATACTCCTCTGATATCGTGATTGTAAATTTAAATCTGACGGTTCACATTCAACTAAGGATATGAAAAATATTAGCTGTCAGTGTCAATCGGTAACTGATTAAAAGAAATTTGTGAAATGCTATGGGTAGTTTTGGAAAATTGGTACTAGGGGACCATATAGCTATGAAAAAAAAAAAAAAAAAAAGAATGTTGTCGATGGGGCCCTATAGATCCAATAGGTGACATGTTGGTGATGTCAATGTGACGATATCTAGCTATGTCTAGTGATGGTTCTGACGTGGCTAGAGATGTTGGAGAAATGGAGCAAAAAATTGGGGCATGGCCTCCATGATTTGGGTGTAATCAGGCTTGAAAGAAATCGAAGATGGATGAGTTACAAGACATCCTATGTTGCCAAATCACCAAAAGAATATGCAAAACACAAGAAAACTTGACCAAAAGAAATTGGTGAGATCCTAATAGTTGATGGAGATTCAGGTAAGGTAAGATGGAAGATGAAGTTCTGTCTTCAGGAGTATTTTTTAGAGCAGCTCAAGATTGCTCTAGAGACGAACATGAAATGTCTCCAGAGACTAACTCGTACAATTGTCCAAAATCTTTCAGAAAATGAAGAGCTTGATGAAGATAATGAAGGTTCAAGGTTTCTAACACTAAAAGATGAGTTTCCGGGTGAATTCCTAATGGAGAGATAGAGCTGGTATGATGGGCTGAGTTGTGTTGTGTTGCGTTGCTTTATCTTATTGTATTGTGTCTTCTTGTTTGTCTTGGATAAGTGAGGCTACTTATAAAGGGAGTCTTCAGCCAGTTTGAAAGTAGCTTGTGGCACACCTCTTGGGCTCTAGGGGATTCCTAATGTTCTCCATCCGATTTCTAGTATCCAAGACAATAACGGTTGTGTGTTTGGATTTTAAGGAACACTAAAAATGAGAATTAATGTGGACTAAGTGATCTGACTTGGAGTGTTCTTAGAAGCCTTAGAAGCTTGTAGAGGTTGCTTTTCACATGCTTAGTACGTGTCCTTCCATATGTAGAATAGGTGACTTGCTATTGGACTAGTCCAAAACAAGCAGCTAGAGCAAATTTGGAAAACCATCTTGTCTCTGGAGTCAAGTCAAGGAGCCCGCTAGAGACTGGTCAAATTAACGTAAAAACATTGTCTTGGTCTCTGGAGAGCCTGATATGGTTATAGGAAGCTTTTAGAACCTAACACTTTTGGGTCACTATGGAGGAAAAATGGGCTTTTGGACTATCACTCATTGTGGATACACTTTGGTCTACCTAAGGTAAGATATTGGGTTTATTTAGTTATTTCTCTACCGCTCATTTATCTTAGTAAGTCAACCCCCAAATGAGATCAAAAACCAACTTTGACCAAGGATAAATGGGTCTACTTGTTTACTCACGGCCCACCAAATTATGGCCCACGCAAGCTGCATGATCGTGGCTTGGGTCCACTAACTAAACGGGCACATTTGCATATCAGGATTAAAGTATTGGACTTGGACCTTAAATAAAGGCTTTATGCAAAAATAGGTATCATCAAGCAATAGCAAAAATCTGACGTCATTTCTGTGGTCATAAAAGAAAGAGAACAGAGGTTGCATGTCATTATGTGTCTGGGCGGAGAAAAGTGATTGGAGCGGTGGGCTAATAATACGAGGAGTGAGAGAGAGCTCCATAGCTGTCTTTTCCTTTTTTTTTTTTTTGGACTTTGTCTTTGTTTTTCTGCTGGTTGAATTCTCATCATTAGGTTGCATTATGTGTCTGACAAGTTACACACCAAGGTCCAAGCTATGAATAAAGCTGCAAAAGGGTACTCAAGGAACGTGACAATGTGGGTGAACGGGGATGTTTCAGAACAAGGCCACCGAAAATTGACCAATCTATATAGATTTATTTTCAATTTCAGTTTAAATCTGTCCACTTATTTATACTGATACACTAAAGAAAGGGAAACAAAATTGAAGGAAAAAATATTTGATTTTTGATATATACGAAAATATCTTTTGTCGATTCTAGATTCGATTTACGATATACACTATTTTATAATTTGTTAAGCACGATCTATATATTTCTATAAGCATGATTTTCACTATCCAAAATGTATATTTTACACTTAACACCTCATTCGAGGCTAGGCTAAAATGTCCTCTATTGTGAGAGGTGTTCAGATGTGCTCTAGACCTCAAGGCTTACTCTAACTACCTGAAAGATAGAAGGAGAGGCTATTTTTGATAAGTTACATTGATCGACATCGAGTCAACGTAAAATCTCAAAGAACGGCCATTACAACACTACCCTGGGAAACGTGGGAGAATAACCTCGAAATAGCAGTTGAAAACTGAAGATGTATTGAAGCCCAAAGACACGTGTTGCAATCAAGCATAGGTAAGCCTAGGTGTCGGAAACGGTAACCGCCCTGTCCCATGGGAGATGGGACATAAAATGTAGAATGATCCTTGAAAAGAACATATCTCTATTCTCTCGAGAAAACACTAGTAATCTTTTTCTAAAAAATAGTGAAAAACACCCCTTGTACACAAAGTGAACATAGCTTTTATTGAGATGAACCTTTATAAATCTCTTTGTGTTCATTTAAAAAAAAAAAAAAAAAGCTTTTGGACTACGTGAGAGAAAACACTAAGTGCTACGTGATGAAGAGAAATCGAGTTGGCAGATTTTGATTGTCAACAACATCCTTGATTATTCGGTGTGTGGTTATTACAAAAACTAAAGATTCAAACAACCACAAAAAATTACATAGCCCAAGAACTTTTTAGAAAATGTGAGAGAGATAGAAGAGAGCAAAAAATAATACCTATAAGAAAAGTGACGTAATCCTCGTCATTCAGTATTAGAGATGGGGTATTTATTTAAAAAATCCATATCGTTTATGGATATCCAAATAACTCACCAACCGACGACTCCCACTAACTGAGTAATATATGATATTAACATGTAGGATTTAAATTAGTATTTAACTAAAAATACATTTAAATTAAATAAATGATTTTGCGAAGTTCATTATAGGGCACCCATTTATTTTATCCATAGACTCAAAGTTCAATGAAAAAAACGATACATGTAAGTTAAAATATACGAAATGTAACTAAAAACGATACCTTTTCTTTTCTTTTTTTTTTTTTTTTTTTGGAGGGACTAAAAATTATATATTCACATGAAAAGATTGGAGCATTGTGGGAAATAATTATAAGAGAAATAGAGAACTGTCAACCAAATAAACACTATGACAAAAAAGTACGGTGATTCTCATTTGTGATTGAAGAAGCACATGCAGAGTTGGTGATCCACAAATTTACCATTTTGTATCGTGTGCATTAATTGTCCATAAATTTCCTTCTTTTTATTTTCTTGTATTTTTCTTCTAAAGAACGAATATTCAATAGATAAACATGGGCAACCGGAGGGTGGCACACAGTGACGGATTCATTCAAGAACGCCCCCGTTAAAATTCTTTTCCTTTTAATTTAATCCGCATGAATATTAGCAGTTTCCTACTTTACCCCTTTCAAAAATTAAAAATTCTTATATACTCCTAATAAAACTTTACCCTTGAATTCTTATATTCTGCTTTTTTTTTTTTTTTTGACAAAATTTTTTTTTCATCTGGACTCTAACTGAAAATTATGTCTGGCTCCGTCATTTAGTGACACAATCTCACAGACTATAACAGCTCCAAAATGTAGGAAGCTTGCGACAAAATGGGAGATCGGAATATGGCACAGTCTTCTAGTATACAAAGCTGTAAAGATTTTATTTATTAAGAGAGAGAGAGAGAGAACTGTAAAGATCTTATGAAAAGTGAAGAAGATTTATGAGCAGTACATGATAAAACGACAGATCTTATCTCTCGATTCCAAAAAAATAGTAATAATAAATTAATTAAAAAAAAAAACAAAAAATACACATCTTGCGTCTTAGAATAGCCCTTAATTACTGCAAACATATGACGATACGAGCTAGCTTCACCAAAGGAGAGAAATAACTTATAAGCAAGGACCAAAGGAGAGAAATATGGTGAAATTTTGAGGCAATTGTTGGACATTTTGTGTATCCGTATTAGAGTACAACCGGTCCCTATGTGTATCCCTAACTTATTTTTAATCATTTGTATGCTTTTTGCATTTGGGTAATGATTTTGGGAAGGAGCTGGGAAATTTGCCAAAAACTCCTAGTAATAAAAATAAGAGAAATTAGTCAAAATAGCATAATACAATATAAGCTTCTAAAATAATAGCATAAACTAATAAACTATTGCTACCTAATAGCATAATTAGGATAAAATAGCAAGGTAAAAAATCAAAAATACCCCTAAATTTGTCTCCCCACTAATCTCTCTTCTTTGACTCTTTCTCTGCCACCTCTCGCAGGAAAATCACGTCGTCGACCATTCTCTTCCCACACCAGAAAAAGTTACGGCCACTGCCGTCCCAATCGAACCCAAATCGCAAGAATCGCAATCTTCCTCGTTGGCATTTGCTCAGCGTCACCGGCCATACCATGCATGCTTGCTTCCTCCAACTCGCCGGAGTCATCGTCTTCTCCAACGATGGATTTTTCTCCATTAGTTTTTTGGTTAAGGCCTTGTGATCGTGATTTCTCTCATCAAAGCTCCGATCTCCCTGCCGAAACTCCGAGTGACAAGCAACGATCACCCGCCACGAGATCGTCGGCTATCTCTATTGTCAAATTTGTCAAGGCTTCTCTAGCGGCAACATGGGATTAGATCTAGGTTAGATCTAGGGTTTGGGTTTTTTTTTTTTTTTTTTTTAAATAAAGTAAGGGTAAAAATTGTAATTAATGAAAAAAAATAAAAAATTATTATTTTACATCATTAAATAGTTTATTTACAAGTAAACAAAAAACTATTGTGACGAAAAAACCCAAAAAAAATCATACTTAAATAATAATATTTAATATTTAGGTGTAAATATTATTATTTACTAATAAATAGTAATATTTATCTGGTTCATAAATACCTTCTTTAACAAAGATTTTTTTACTAAGAAAATAAATTTATTTACTGATAAATATTAATATTTACATGGTTTTATATATACTAATAAGTAATTATATATATCAAGAAAATAAGTTTATTCCATTTTCTAGATTTTTTAATTAAAATTTTAATTCAATTTACAAGATTTACTAGTAAATATTTGTATTTTGTTGTTTATTTTCTAGGTAAATACATTTATTTTCAAGTAAATATTTTTATAACATTAAACCAAATTCCTTTTAATTTAACATAATTACCAGTAAATCTAAATATTTGCTAAGAAATAATGATATTTACACATAAATCCTTTTTGGTCTAGTATGTTACACTTTTCGTATAAAAATTAAACCTAAATATTTACGTAAATATCAGTAATTACATGTAAATATATTAATTTCAATTAAATAAGTCAAATATTATTCAAATAATATTTAATTAAAATAATTTTCACTTATTTACAATACTTCTTAAACTATAAAATATCTAAGTTATTTTTAGTGCAATATGTATTATTTTGAATCTTAATTTGTTTGGTTTTTCTAATAAATAATGGTATGTACACGTAAATCATTTATTTATCTTGCATTTTATACTTTTCATATAAATTGTAAATCTAAATATTTACCAAATAAGTATAAGTAATTACATGTAAACATGAAAATTTCCATTAAATAATTAAATTATTTTTTTAAAAACAAACTTTCACTTGTTTACAAAATTTTATCAAATTACAACTATTACCCCAAAAGTAACCTAAATTAAGCCCCAATTCAATCAAACCCTAACCCTAAATCTCCAGTTACCGCCGCTGCTGCCATCATAGCCATATTGCTAGAGAATGAGTCACAAAGCTTCGGCGAGCCGCCACCGTCCCTATATCATAAAAAATCTGAGAAACGGGCATGCTTTGGAGTTCACGATCGAGCTCGAGAAAGTCAAGTTGCTGATGATGGAGATCGTTTGTGAAGCTTTCGAAGCCGCTGCCACCACCACATTGCTGAAGATTAGAGAATCGTGCGTCGTCTGGAGACCGGGATCGAGCTCACGAACCTTGAGTTGCCAATGATGAACCTCACAACCTTTGTTTCTTAATCGCGATCAGAGATCATTCGCAATCTCATCTCGTTGTTGGACATTGCGATCTAACCAAGATGCCATCGATCTAGCCTGCTTGAGGACTCTGACGATCTACATTCACTGTCACTGCATCGTAAGGTGGCCAAAACTTTTGCAGTCACCATTGGCGGGTCACAAGGTCACCGGAACTTTTGCAGTCACCAACTGTGAATAAGACAAACGTTCTTAGGGGCAAAAAAGGAATTCTACTTCCAATAAATAAAAAATTTGCTATAATTTTCCATAAATTGTTAGATTTTATTTATTTATTTATTTATTTTTTTTTTTTTACAGTAGGTTTTGAAGATATGCTATAGTGTATGAATTCTCTAAAAATAAATTCCAGAAAACATTTTTTGGATGACGGTAAATAACACATGTATAATAAATAGTGTATTTACGAAGTATAATCAAAACAAAAAGTATCTTAAAATATTTTTTGCATAAAATATTTATGGTTAATATCGTTCTTGTGATTAATAATTTATTTATAAAGCATATTAACGATAAAATTACGTAAAAAAAAAAATCGTAAATAAACAATTTATTATAGATATGTTATTTACCTCAAATATTTTGAAATATGCTTTTTACTTTAAACATTTTTTTTAAATGAAGATTAAATAAAATGACCTATTTAAAAATATTGTTTTAAATAAAATGACCTATTTAAAGTATTATTCTAAATAAAATATATACTGCAAATATCATGTTGATGATTAAAATTTATTTATGAAACATATCTAAGTTACGTTAAAAATTTTCGTTAATAAACAATTTGTTATAGATATGCTGTTTACCTCAAATATTTTTAAAATATACTATTTACTTTAAACATTTTTTCAAAAAAAAAAAAAAAAAGACTTATTTAGGGTAACTTCTCATGATTGGGCTTTACGTGGGGCTCAGATGGGCTCTAAACAAAAGTAATGCAAGAATGAAATGCATTTTTTTTAAGGGAATGTCTTTTTTTTTTTCCCTGAATAAATTATGATGATCAAAATTAATAGATACTCTCAAAACATCCGGGCTGTTATCCAAGTCATATATTCGTACTTTGGATTAGGTTATGTAATTGAACGAAAAAATATTCCAAAAAAATGTCATGCCCTGTCGCATGGCACATTATTATTATTATTATTATTATTATTATTATTAATTATTATACCAAATGTACACTTGAGTTTATTAAAAAAAAAAATTTGTGCACTTAAGTTTCTAAAAAAAAAAAAAAATGTACATGTAAGTTATGTTGGTAACGACGCGCTATACAATCTGGTAACCGTCCACAGGAGGTTACCAGTAGTAACCAGTCAATGACCACCATGGCAAGCCACCATGATACTGGCAGCAATTAGCTACCGGATAGTATTGACTATTGATGTACTCTAAACTTGTAAGTTTTTGGCAACTTTCCCGTAAATTTTTTATCTTTACAATTTTTACCCTGAATTTGCTATAGTGTGACATATCACATTTGGGTTTATTTTTCGTCAAATTATACATATACTAAAAGGATGTAAGCCGGCACTGTTCATCCAAGCCATTACTGTTCATGCACTGTTCATAAACAGTGAATTGCTGACTAAGTTTTTTTTTTTTTTTTCCGGCTTTTGTTGTTCTCTTTTTTTTTTTCTTTTTTCTTTCTTTCTCACGGTGTTGCTGTTTGTTTTTTTTTTTTTCTTTTTTCTTTTTTCTTTCTTTCTCATGGTGTTGCTGTTTGTTTTTTTTTTTGGCTGTTGCTGTTGCTGTTTGTTTTTTTGTTTTAATACTTCTGCTACTTTGTTGAGTTTTTTTTTTTTTTTTTTACTTTTGTTGTTTTGCTTTACTGTTCAGTGAATAGTATTTTTTTAAACTTTTATTGCTTTGCTACAGTTTTTTTTTTTTTTTTTAACTTTTACTGTTTTGCTACAGTAAAATGATGCAATATTTTACTATTTAATAAATAGTGATTTTTTTAAAAATTTTTGTTGCTTTTGCTGTATAGTTTTTTTCTACAGTAATACACAGTAGTACTGATTTTGCTCCTATCCTATGTGCTGATTTTAGCTTATCTACAGTGAAATGACAGTTTTGTCCTCACATATTTTACTGTTTTATCTACATTGTAGTGACTTTTTCACCCTTCTGATTTAGTTGGTTTTCCTTCATCTACAGTGAGTTGACATTTTTACCCCTATTATACAGAAATTGTCGGCTATCCATACAGTATAATTACCGTTTTACGCCTCTTTTTTAGTTCATTTTCTTTTTCCTACAGTATATTGCCTGTTTTACCTCTATCTAGATTTTTTTTTCTTGATTATTTTTACCTTTTTTTATGTTAAATTTTAGACATTAGATTCTGATATATTGTTATATTGTATTTTTGCTCACTTTGTCCTTTTTTTTTTTTAAACGATTTTTTACTTTAAATTTTTTATCTTTATTTCGATTTTTTTGTGTATTTTTTTTGTTTATTTTGTTCTATTTTTTAAAGATCCCATTTTTTTAAAGGATTTTGCATGCAATTTTTTCCTTTTTTGTTTGTTTTGTTTTATATTTTAGCAATTATTTTTTTTAAGTTTTTACATGTATATAATCTGATAAAAAAAATTTTATTTGTTTTTAAAAATAGTAAAAAAAAAAAGGATAAAATGAGATATATATTTTATTTTGTTATAATGTTTTTGTTAGGGTTAATTTTTTTTCGATTCTTTTGAGTTTAAAGATTTTTTTCCTTTTTTTTTGTTTTTTGCTTTATTTTTGTTTTAATTTTTTTTTCTTTAAATGAGTATAACTACAGAAATTTTTTTTTGTTTTTGTTTTTGTTTTTGTTTTTATTATTATTAGTACTATTATCATTTTAATTTTGCATTTTCACTGTTGGAAGAAATTTTGAGAATAATTATACTTATTATAATTATAACATTTATCTTAACCAACTGTTTTTATCATATGACACTTAATTTATTTATTTATTTATTTTTCCTTCCCCGTACAATGTGCACGGGTATTAAACTCGTTAGCTACTAAAAGCTCACATATTAGTTACTAAAAGCCCACATGCAACTCATATGAAAACGTAGAACCATATTTGCAATCAAAAATTTCCAAATCTATTACCAACCCTTATGCAAATCTTAAAATTTTACATGTTCAATTAAATGTAAAAATTAAGCATATAGTAACAACTTAAAAAGTTCAAAATGTAAATTGTCAAAATTGAAAGTTTGACGGGCAAATTGGCAAATCATGACAAATTTAGAGGCAACGGTGCTAAAAACCCATTAGCCACCAATTGATAATCAATCCATAACTACCATGATACTAACCAGTAACTAGCAATAATATGTGTCAGTAACTATTGATATAAAGAAGATTTTTCATTGGAATACTTAAAAAATAATTAAAAAATATTCATGAAAATCACAAACTCCTGAACATTAATAAATGAAATAATTACACAAAAAGTCTATTCTTATGATATCATTTTAAAATATGTCTAGTTTATTAATAATATTACATAAATGTCTATTTTTATAAAAACATTTTTATAAAAACAACTATTTAAAGTACCCATTTTATCATTTTACTATATTTAACATCATTCCCCCTCATCATGGTTCATATTTTTTTCCTTGTTTATCCATTATTGTTATATCCTTATCTTAATAAATAATTTTTTATTATAGCGATTGCTTGTTAGTAAGATTGAAGTTTATAATAAACCTACTTCTTAAGTGTGATTTAGGTTTCTTAAAAACGTTTTTTTTTAGTATAATTTAAGTTCTTTATGATAATTGTAATATTATTATGATAATTTATTTTGTAATAATTAGCCTAAATAATCCCTAAACTTTTGCAAAAGTGACTTTTAATCCATGTTTTTTTTTTTTTTTTTTTGGTGCCGAGATGACTCTAAACTCTAATTTTTTGGCTATTATGGTTCATTTCTATCAAAATCCGTTAAATTTTTTAATGAAATTTTATTGAAATGAATTATTTTTATAATAAAATTACTAAAATATCCCCTCCTTTCTCTCACCCTCCCCCCTTCCCCTCTTTCTGTTTCACACACCCCTCCCCGCCCCTCCCCTATCTCTCTCTCTTTCTTGGACTTGCCCTCCTAACCCCACCGATGTTTGTCCCCCTCCCCCTTACTCTCTTTCTCTGTCGGTCTGGGCCCCCCTACCATCGTTCGCCACGAGCTCCCAATCCCCCCCCCCCCCCCAAAAACCGAAACCCAGATCGAAGTTGCCTCCATCCGTCTTTGCCATCGTCGAGCCCCCCCCCCCCTATGAATAACCAATATGTTTCCCCTTGTCTTCATTACCGTTGAATCCCCCCCCCCCCCACTACCTTCGCACTCGCTGAGCTCAAACTCGGCTCAAAACCCAGAACTGAACAGGGTCCTCCCTACCCCCATTGCAGTTTGAGGCCCATCCCCCCTCCCCACCCCACCCCACCCCACCCCACCCCACCCCACCACCGCTTGGGCACTCCAATTTGGTTTCTTCCCCCCGTCGCCGAGCTTGCCCTGCCCTCAAATCTTGGCCCTAGATCTTAGCTGCTTTGGTTTTGAGGAGAGAGAGAGATCGAGGAGGGAGAGAGAAAGTAAGGGCTTTGGTTTGGAAGAGAGAGAAAGATCAAGGAGGGAGAGAAAGAGTGTGTGTGTTAGGGCTTTGGTTTGGAGGAGAGAGAGAAAAGAGAGAGATTAATTTTTAAAATTGTTTAAATTAATTATTAATAAATTACTAACTCTCTTAATCTGTTTGAAATTAATGGATTTTGATAGAATTGATCATGATGGCAAAAAATAAGAGTTTAGAATCATTTTGAAAAAAACAAAAAAAAAAAAGAACCAAATCATCTCCTTTGCAAGAGTTCAGGAACTATTTAGATTAATTACTCTTTATTTTATTTATTATAATTGGAATTGTTTTAACAGTTAATTTCTAAAGTTTAAATGTCATATGAAATTCTTTATTTCATTATGATACTTTGTTAAATGTGGTATATATTATTGCTCTTTATGATTACTATATCAATATGATGTTTTTTTTTTTATTTTTTTATTTATGATAATTACTGTATCATTATGATGTCTTTTTTAAATTTTAAAGTGTTTTATATTTCTATGCAAGATCTATTTAGTTTTCTTATATATCGATTTGAATTTTATTGTAATGATAAATTATTATTATTATTATTATTATTATTATTGTTTTTCATATACTATATAACTAATATCTGTCAGGTCCTTTTTTCTTTATAATAAATCAAGTAAAATGATTTTTTTTTCCTTTTATAAAAGATTTGCTTAGTTTGACATTTTTAAGAGACCCCCCCCCCCCCCTATCAATTCCCCTCTTTTATGAGTTAAATTAGACATTCATGGTCTTCAATTTAGTTGATAAATTTTAACTTTAACCTTGAGTTTTGATTGCAAACGGATTTTAAACTGTTTGTAAATATTATGCGCTTTATATTGTACAAATGCTTTGTAATCTGAAATTAATTTTAATTTGTTATTATTTAAACTAATGTCAAAGCAACCTTAAGTGGACAAATGTGATAGAATGTGTTGTTGTTAACAATTTAAAGTAAGTTTCAAGGGTGTAAGCACCGTTTTCAAAGTTCAAGGGGTGGTAGTGAAGTTACAAAGATACTAAAGTTAGGGGGATAATTAGTTTTAAGTGCAAAAATATGACGAGTGATTTTGTCAACGGTTTGAAATTTGATACAAATTTTTTACAACAGTTATACGTTCAAAGCGAATTAGCATTCATTTGTAATATTCAAGACAAAATTTTAATAAATTACTCATTTAGTCTTTAATATTCTTTTATAAAATTACGATTTAATCCCCAATCTTTTTTTAGGATTAAAATGTCCATAAAAATAGATGCAATTTAATCCTTTTTACTTTAAAAAAAAAAGTCAAAAACTGGATGATCCCCTATGATAACACATAAATTGAATCATGTAAAGTTTCCACTTAATTATACTTTAATAGTAAATTATGTAATTAGCGTGACATCTTTGTTAAAATTTGAACTCCTTTTTTTTTTTTTAAATAAAAATTAACAATTGCACCCTTTTTAAAAAGTTTGGTGATCTTTAAACCACCAAAAAAAATCACAACTTCACAAAAAAGATTAAAAACCAAACAAGCAATTAACTCGACAAAATTAAAAAATTACTAAAGTTTAAGAAGCAAAAATAAAATTTGTTAACTTATTCCAATTCCTTAAAGCACTATTTGCATGCACGCCCCTAAACTTCTAAAATATGGCAAATTTGTCTGTAAAATTAAAATCTTGACAACCGACAAACTTCAAAGTAAAATTAATTTTCCGCTTAATTAGATGCTACTCTATTTAAGATTGTTTTGTTTACATAATACCTAATTCTAAAAAGACTTGGCTGACAGAAGAATTGAATGAAAAATGCAGTTCTCATACCAGGAATAGAATTTAAGCTATTAGCTTATCGTTCAATTCAACAGTTCAGAAAAATAATAAGTCAAAGACCAGCCTCCACTGGCCACACAATTGGTTAATGATTAATCTACTGACAGAAATTGCACCAAATGTGTATTTAAGACCTTGTTAACCAGAAGACGATAACAAAATTCAGGGAAAAAAAATACAGTGAAATAATAAACAATCAAGATGCACATTGAGGGAGATATTTTGCACCAAGTAAAACATGAGCGAATGGAAATTTAATTGCCGAAACAAGAAAATACAAGCAACTACATAAAAGATCGGTGTCCAAACAAAATCGAATCCGGTAACCAAAAATAACCATCCTTACTACCACCAGACAGCCTCCCCATACTATGCCAAAACTTCACATCATTTTTCTATAGAATTCATGTCAAAAAAATAGCTCCAAAACAAGCTTTTTACCGTATGTTCCCATTTGCTCCCGGCCTAATTCATCCATGTTTCGCCTTCGTGTGAGACTCAAGTGCCTTATCAGAGGCAAAGGTCCTGCATACAAACATTTCTCTGGTAAGCGCACTACCTCAACAAATGGAAAAGGTAAAAGTCACAATATTATCATAGAATATCATACTTGCTGCAAGACTTGCAAGAGATGCCGCCAGATTTGCCACCGGATTTCGGAGTCTGTTGGCCTTTCGATTTATCTCCAGTGGCAGGAGTCTTCCCAGCATTCTTTGCAGGGTGTGGTGTTGCAGTATGGCCACCCTTCTTACCTTCTGTGACAAACCCCGCTATTAACATATTAGCATAAATCTCTTTCAATCAGTAGCAACTATTTACCGAGATCACTATGGTTCAAGAAATACTATTAAATATATAACTTAACAGCACTTAAAAACAAAGAAAAAACATGACGTCACTCGAATTTTGCAAAATGATTACCAAAGCTGAAAGCCACATTCAGAGTAGAAAGAAAAATGAAAAATAGAACGGAGAGATTACCACTCTTAGGAGAAGCTGCTCCTTTAGCCTTTTTAGCAGGAACAGGAGTTTTGACTGCTGATTCATTAGTTCTTTTCTTGCCCAATTCAGCCTTCAAAATAAAAGTATCACAATTAAAACACAGCTCCACAAACAAACAGAACTCTAAAAGTTCAAAAACCAGTTTAAATTTTGCCAGCAACATGAATAAGCAGTAGCAGGACCGCTACCTTCTTAGGGGTTTCTTCATCATCTTCCTCATCACTATCTTCGTCATCATCACTATCACCATCAGCCATGTCCTACAAAAGACGGTACAAGACACATAATTCCAAAATTCGTATATAATCTCATCCACAAAATTTCCTCCAAACATAATATATTTTTTGATTCCAATTCAACCGTATAGAAATAAGGTTTTACGCCCCTTGAATACTTTTCTACGCCTAAATGTATTTATAAATCAAGTAAAAGCTAAAACCTCCAACAATACCTCATCAGAATCATCTCCTGAACTAACCATTTCATCATCAGACTCATCATCCTCGTCACTATCATCTTCATCATCATTGTCGCCACCCTCCTCTTTGCTTGGCTCTACAACTTTAACTTTCCGCTTCTCAGAAGATTCAGGTTTGGCAGCATTAGTTTTAGCAGCAGCTGGCTTAACAAGCTCAAGCTTTGGACCACCTTTTCCTGAAAATAATAAACCAACCCGTTTTATAAGCAAACATGTAAACAATTCACATCACAAACCAAAACAAAAAAGGCAGCCAAATCAACACTAACCATTTTGAAGGGCAATCTGTGGGACATCCGCTTCCTCTTCCGAATCATCATCAAATTCTGTAGCAAGAAAATCAAATTAAAAAATGTCTCAACATGATGAGCATGAAATGTGTTGAAAAAGAGGCGTTAAGAAATTAACACTTACCATCAAAATCATCTCCCTCAGTGCAAAATAGCGGCATTATAGTCAAGGAAAGAACTAAAAAAAAGCTCACAAGAATTGCAAAAAAATAAATACACACAAACAGCAAACAAACCTATACAGTTAAAAGATATAGGCTGAATATAAAGTAATTGATTAAAAGGATATTTATCTCCAGCATAGGTTTGGTATCCACACAAGTAAATACTTCCATGTTTCCATGTGTGTGAAAGCTCAAAATCCTTCTCGAAAACCAAATCGAATGTCAATTGCGGGATCTTATCCAAGGAAAGGTTTCCCAAAACAAACTTCTTGTCATCGATTTTCACGGAGAGAATAATGGATTCAGTCCCCTTGTTCTTGGTCTCACCCAAGCAAGCCTAGAAAAACAAAAACAACATGCCACATTTCAAACCAGTCCATAGATTTTATAACAAAACCAAAATGAAAACATAAAGACGACCAAAATGACGAATATCCAAAAAAATAATAATAATAAAATAAAATTACCTGGGAAACGTGAATAACCATACCGGCTTCGGGTTTGACGTTAAAAGGCTCTCCAGCCTTGACTTCAACACCTAGAAACAAAAGCATAAAGAAAAATGTAAAACAGATTTAAACTTGACATACAGCAGAAAAACGAACAATTTCTATACAAATTCAGACAAGACTGAAAAGACACCATAAATACTGGTCATGTTTGAAGGTTTTAGATTTTACTTTCCAGACTTTGTGAAATTTCGTGCCCAGAAAAATCATAACTATGACACTATTTAACAACTAAAAATATATTTTAAAATTTTATCTCAACGGAGGCACTAAAAAAGGTTTTCCGGCTCGGCCATTTGGTGTATTCCTAAATCATTTCAATACCTTTTATAAAATTTTCTGTTTTCATTTCATAAGAAACAGAGAAAATACGGATTCATAAATAAGAGCAGAACCAAACAACAACAACATTAAAATAAATAAATAAATAAATGAGACGAAAATGGAAAAACAAACTAAAGAGAAAATGAAAAGGGACGAAATCCATGGACGATATCAAAGAAGGGCCAGAAGGAGAGGCTTACCCCAGAACTCCATTGAAGGCGATTGAGCGCGAGAGAAGAGGAGGCGCTAGGGTTTTGGAAGGGGTTTAGAGAGAGAGAGGATGAGAGCGAGACAGAGAGAGAGAGGCAGAAGAGAAGGGGTTTGAAGGGGCTTTTATAACAAAGTTGCCGCCAGGTTTTCGTGGGTTTTTATCTCTAGGGTTTTTCTTTCCCTTTATGCCCCCCAGCCCCAAAAAATTATAATTATAATTAAAAAAAATAAAATAAAAATTTATAGACTTGGGCTATTGACAATGGGCATTGGGTCGGCTTTTCTTCGGTTCTCTAATGCTTGTGCACTAAAGGGCCTCATATAGTCCATTTCTTGAGGATACGAGCATGTAAACAAACACATAGTTGATTTGATACCCAATTCAGCTATAAGAAAAAACACCAATTCGTTTTTCAAAAAAAAAAAAAAAAAACCAATTCAGAATATTAGAGACATAATCTAACAATAATATCACATTTAATTCTATTTAAAATTGCAGAGTTTGAGTCCCTCATTCCCGGTCTACAAAAAATAGCAATTTGGCTAAGGTCATGATTTGGATGGCAATTAAAATAAGCCCCAAGTGACTTGATGAGATGGTTGCCTCCTCGTCAAGATGATCTAGGTGAATACAGATGATGTTAGAGAAGATGAATATATATATATACACACACATACTTATGTGGATCTTAAGATCATTGATATGTATAATTATTCTTTAGTCTTGGCATACTTTTTTTTAGGGTAAATTGCTAAGTTGGTTACTAAACTTTTAACTTTATGCAACTTTAGTCTTTGAACTTTTTTTTATAAATGAAATGTCTTTAAACTTTTAAAATGTTCCTACAATCCTCCTTTATATTAATTTTTGGATAGAATCCACTAGTTGGCATAACTTTGTGACCAAATTATTCACAAATCTCATTTAAAAATTAACATAAATGACTATTGTTGTAACATTTTAATAATTTAGGCGTATTTCATGTTCTTTTTTTGTCATAGCTAAAATGACTATCAATTATTAAAAATGTTGCTACATTAGTTCTTTTTATTAATTTTTGTATGGAATCTGTAGTTAGTCCCAATTTTAAACCAAATTACCAACAAATTCCGTCTAGCAATTAACGGAAATGATTATCGTAGCACATTTTGAAAGTTTAGGGATATTCTAACAATGAAAAAAAAGTTCAAGGACCAAACTTACAAGAGGTTAAAAGTTTATAGACTAAATGAGCAATTTACCCTTTTCATGACAATTTTGATGTGTGATGCTGATTTGTGAAGAACACTATAAGGGTTCATTTTGGGGCACATCTCCAAAACGATCTCCAAATGCTTCTTTTGCGTTTTCTTGAGTTGAAAATTACTTCACACTATTCACATTTCCAAAAAGAGGTGAAGAGAGCTTTTTGTGTGTGGATGACTATGGGTTCCATGATTATCATTGAATTGGTTAATGAGCAAATGCTAGACCTTATAGAGAAAGTTTGGATTTTTAACAAGATAAAACCAGTGAACGTTGATGTATTGTGGCATGTGATTTAAGTTTTGTCATGTAAAGTGTCTGCACGATAGGAAAGTATGGAAAGTCTAGTTTATTTTAGACTTCGAAAATTCATTTGAAATGATTAGTATGCAAGGAGAATAATTAGTACAAATTATATTCAATATGTTCAATTTGTACACATTTTGAAGAAGTTTGATGAAAAAGAAAACAAATAAATATGATTTTTAAACTGTAGAGACATAAATAAATTGAGTTTGAGAGGGCAGTTGAAAGACGACAAACTGTTTCTATTTTCCCAAACCAAACTCCAAAATGAAATTTTCTAAAATGGCACAAAAGGACAAAAGTGTAAAATTTTATACTTACGGGATAAAAATACAAAAACAAGGAACTTAGAAGCTGAGATTAAGGACTTGGTTTTCCAGTCAATATTAGCACAACAAAAGCTGGCTTATGTCAAATTTTGGTAATAATCGGATTACAAGTGGACTAGAAACATTAGAGGGATCTAAGTGCCAAGATTTTGACTTTTTGAGGAAAAACTGTAAATTTTGAAACGTTTCAGTAAATGGACATTTCAGGCAGCGACAAACTGCTTCATTGGGCCCACATGAGTCTTAGACCAATAGGAATATTAGTAGAAAAAAAAAGAGAAATCCGGAAAGGGTTAAAGCGCGAAAATCGCCAAACAAAAAGGAAAAAAAAGGGGGGGGGGGGGAAAAATAGAAAAATTATAAACTGTGAACAATTTTTCCAAACTTCTTTTACAAATATATATATAAATAAATAAAAACTGTAACAAAACCACAATAAACAGTGTATAGTTGTAGGCATAATCAAGATCAAACAATGAATTTAAGACAATATTGAGTCTAACCAGGGGCAAAAGGGTAATTTTCAAAGTTAGGGAAAAATAGGGAGTTTCACTCTGAGTCTGATTTGGAGCTGTATGCTCATTGTAATTAAGTTCACGAATTTTTATAAGTGTATAATTAGGTTTGAATGAAAAATACGCAGGAAAAAACTAAACCTATAAAATCAAGGAATAATCACTAAACTCTGAAACTGTATCTGAATATGTAGTTTAAAAAACTGTTTATAAGCTGTGAATGGAGTTAAGGAAAGAGTCTGAATCTACTCTCCTAAGTGGCTGTCTCATTTGCTGAATCTCCTATTAAGGTTTGACACGTCATCTAACTTTCACGCATCAGCTAATGTTGTAATCAGAGTCAATTAACAAAGTGATTATGAGAAGGAGGAATATGATTATGTTCTCAAAAATTTCCTTTTCAAGATTGCCCTTCTGAAATTACGCAACAAAACCAACATTATCCCTCTTTCAATCCTTTGGATTTGGGATGCTCCGTGACCTTCAATGTTGTTGGAGAACGTCCTTGATTTGCTTGATTGCCTGCCTTGATTCACTGAACTGCTATAATACAGATTTGAGGAATCAAATCTGTACACTTTCCTTATTTTGTATTTTCCTTAATTCTAGATATTGTACAACTTTTAATTTGCTTCCTTTCCTTTTATTAGCCTAGAGAAGTCAACTAGAATTTGTATATAGCTTGTATTCTGCACATTTGTGTTTGTATCAAAAAGATGAAAGCTTTCCACCAAACTTTCTTTTTTGTCATGGTATCAGAGACAGGGCTAATGCTCTTTAGTTCTGTTTAATTTCATCGTTACCCACTCATACTCTTCTTTTCAATTTCTTCCGGCCTTTTTTTAAAATACTTGTTACTATGTCTACCACAAAAGACTTAGTTAGCAAAAATCCCATTTTTAGTTTACATCCTTCAGATAACCCCGGAGCCATTTTGGTTACTTCTCTTTTAAATGGAGAAAATTATACCATGTGGAGTAGAGCCATGATCAAGGCTCTTAGTGCAAAGAATAAGTCTGGTTTTGTCAATGGAACAATTGCAAAGCCATCCGCTTCAGACGCAAGTTTCGGATTGTGGAAACAGTGTGATGACATGGTTGCCTCTTGGATCGTGAATGCTGTGACTCCAGAGATTGCAGGAGATGCTATTTATGCAGAGACAGTAAGAGACTTATGGGCTGACCTAGAAGAAAGATTTTCACAGATCAACGGGCCGCGGATCTTTGAACTACAATGAAAGATCAGTTCTATATCCCAAGGTCACGACTCTATTACTATTTATTATTCAAAGTTGAAAAGTTTATGGGATGAACTAAATATTTACTCTCCTGCACCCCCTTGTTCGTGTGATTCAAACAAGACTTTTGAGGCTTACAGAGATAGAGACCGTACTATGCAGTTTCTTATGGGTTTAAATGAAACTTATACAACTGCGCGAGGCCAAATTTTTATTGATGAATCCAATTCCAGCTGTGAGAAAAGTTTTCTCATTGATTCTTCAAGAGGAGAGACAATGCGGCATTATTAGTATGAGACCTCCAACATAGTCTGACTCTACTGCCTTAGCAGCAAAAGGAAATAATTGGCTCGAAAAATTTCCAAGGCAAAACGCTCCCAATGGTCCTAAACCAAGTTGTGATTACTGTGGAAAGGTAGGACACATCCAAGAAAAGTGTTACAAGTTGCATGGCTATCCTCCTGGTCACAAGTTTTACAAGGGTCCAAACCAATCGACACCTGGCCAAGCATCAGCCAACCAATGTTCGTTGAATCTTGTAGAATCACAAGCCTTCCCTTTCACACCAGAACAATGCTGACAGATCTTGGCTTTACTTAACAATCAGCCAAGATCAAATCTAGTAGGTAATGATGCTTCACAAAGCAATTTGTCAGGTGAGGGCTGTCCACTTACCACATTCAAATTCTTGGATTATTGATTCCAGAGCAACTGACCATATGGTTAGTTCCTCTTCAATTCTTATCCATATCACGTCTATATGTTCAAGAACTGTCAAACTGCCTAATGGGGTAGATGTTGAAATTACCTACATTGGTAGAGTCCAATTGACTTCAGATATTGTCTTGAATAATGTTCTTTGTGTGCCTAGCTTCCAGTTCAATTTGATTTCAGTTGGAAAGCTTATTCATGATGCAAATTGTCTTGTAACATTCCTTTCTAATTCCTGCCTTATACAGGACCAATCCTCGAAGAAGATGATTGGAGCGGGTAAATTACATGGTGGCCTATTTCTATTTCAATCACCATCGGTTGTTCATCCAAAATATCTACAAGTTGTGTCTTCTTCAAACCTTTGGCACCAACGTCTTGGACATCCAAGTCATAAACGTCTCAAGTTGATTTCCAATTATGTTTCTGATCTAAAATTTTCTGTTCAACATGAAGTTTGTAAGGTCTATCCTCTTGCTAAACAAACTCGCCTTCCATTTCCTCTAAGTAATAAAAATTCCTTTCAACCATTTGAAACAATCCATTGTGACATTTGGGGAAAATATCATGTGGCTTCTTTATTTGGTGCTCATTACTTTCTCACCATTGTTGATGACTACACAAGATGTACTTGGGTTTTTCTTATGCGATGTAAGAGTGAGACATGCACACTTCTACAATCTTTTCACACTTATGTTGAGACTTAATTTAATAAGAAAATCAAAGTTCTTCGATCTGATAATGGGTGGGAATTTGAAATGACAGATTTTTACCGAATTAAGGGAATTATTCATGAAAAGAGTTGTGTTGACACCCCCAACAAAATGGGATTGTTGAAAGAAAACATGGTCATTTGTTAAATGTAGCTCATGCTTTGCGTTTTCAATCGGGCTTACCTTTACGATTTTGGGGAGAATGTGTTTTGACTGCTGCTTATCTTATTAACCGCACACCCACTGCTCTTCATTTTGATAAGACACCTTACGAAATGCTTTTTGATTCCATTCCTTCCTATTCTCATTTGAAAGTTTTTGGGTGTTTGTGTTATGCTACAGATACAAGTGCTTCAAAAACAAATTTGATGCTAGAGCAACTCGTTGTGTCTTTCTTGGTTATCCTTATGCCTAAAAGGGTTATAAACTCTATGACTTGCACACAAAAAGAAGTTTCATATCTAGAGATGTGCAATTTCATGACAATATTTTTCCATTCATTCAACAGACAACTCCACCCTTTGATAACCTTGTTTTGCCACACTCTCTCATTGAACATAGTCACAAAATCCTAGTCCTCAGCCTACCATGCCTATTGATGAAGAATTGAGTGATGAAAATAACCAAATAGTTGATGACCATCCTTCTACATCACCACCGGTTAGAAGATCCACTCGTGAATCTCGTACTCCATCTTATCTTCAAGATTATCACTGCAAGTTGGTCACCTGTAATTTATCATCTCCAGAGTCTTCTTCAAGTCCTGTAAATACTTCTCATCCTCTACATCATTATCTTTACTATCACAAATTTTCCCTTTCTCATCGTTCCTTCCAAGCATCCATTTCATCTACCACAGAACCAAGGAGTTTCAAACAGGCAATGCTTAATGCAAACTGGAGGAATGCAATGTCAGAAGAAATAAAAGCTCTTGAAGATAATCATACTTGGACACTCACATCATTGCCCTAAAATAAACGGGCAATAGGATGCAAATGGGTGAACAAAATCAAGTACAAAGTAAATGGTACTATTGAGCGTTACAAAGCTCGTCTCGTCGCCAAAGGTTATGATCAACAAGAAGGGCTTGACTACCAAGAAACATTTGCACCTGTAGCAAAGCTTACTACCATACGTTGCTTACTAGCCATTGCAGTAGTGAAAAATTGGAGCCTTCACCAACTTGACATTATTAATGCTTTTCTTCATGGGGATTTAGATGCAGAAGTTTATATGCATCTTCCACCAGGTCACAAAGAAACAACAAGTCGAGATGTGGTATGCAAGTTTCAAAAGTCTCTCTATGGTCTTAAACAAGCTGATGAGCTCTGGTTATAAGCAATCAAAGGCAGAATATTCGTTATCTACTAAAGTGGTGAAAAATACTCTGACTGTCATTCTTGTGTATATAGATGACATCATCATTGCAGGCGATGACTTGACTAAAATTCAAATGATCAAGGAGAGATTATGAAGCAGTTTCAAAGTAAGAGATCTTGGTGACTTGAAATTTTTCCTTGGCATTGAGGTTGCCCGCTCAAAAGATGGGATTTATTTGAGTCAACGGAAATATGTTCTTGAACTACTAGAGGAATTTGGTGCTCTTGGCTCACGCCCCTCCAAAACACTAATGGAACAAAATTTAAGGCTCTCTAAATCATAAGGGGAACTTGTCTCGGATCCTTCATCCTACCGGCGATTAATTGGGCGGTTGCTTTATCTTACAGTTACTAGACCAGACATTGCTTATTGTGTTCAAATACTAAGTCAGTTCCTTGCTCAACCGCGTCAACCACATTATCTTGCTGCCACACGGATTTTGCGATATCTCAAAGGGAGTCCAGGACAAGGCATACTACTATCCTCCTCCAGTTCACTTCAACTACATGCCTATTGCGACTCAGATTGGGCGAGTTGCCCAGATTCCAGGCGTTCTGTCACAGGTTTTTGTATTCTACTTGGTGATTCTCCCATTTCATGGAAATCCAAGAAACAATCTACTGTGTCTCGATCCTCTGCGGAGGCAGAATATCGAGCGATGGCTTCAACCTGTTGTGAAATAAGTTGGCTGCTCTACTTGCTTACAGACTTTGGAATTAATCACTCCCAACCTGTTTCTCTTTACTGCGATAATAAAGCAGCCTTACACATTGCAGCTAATCCTATTTTTCATGAACGAACTAAGCACATTGAAATTGATTGTCACCTAGTTCATGAGAAAATTCAAAGGGGCATTGTTCGCACGGAATTTGTTCGTTCAGAACAACAACTAGCAGACATTTTACCAAATCACTTGGAAGTGATTCTTTCAATGGACTTCTTTCCAAGATGAGCGTTCAAAACCTTCACTTGCCATCTTGAAGGGGGGGTGTTGGAGAACGTCCTTGATTTGCTTGATTGTCTGCCTTGATTCACTGAACTGCTATAATACAGATTTGATGCTTGATTGCCTGTCTTGATTTACTGAACTGCTATAATACAGATTTGATGAATCAAATTTGTACACTTTCCTTATTTTGTATTTTCCTTAATTCTAGAGATTGTACAGCTTTTCATTTGCTTCCTTTCCTTTTATTAGCCTAGAGAAGTAAACTAGAATTTGTATATAGCTTGTATTCTGCACGTTTGTGTTTGTATCAAAAAGATGAAAGCTTTCCACCAAACTTTCTTTTTTGTCAAATGTCGACAGTAAGTTTTGTCGGTTGCTTTGCCAGCAAGATTCATCGGTGAGATTTTTTATTCAATATATTTTTGGAGGTTTCATTGGTACTTTACTCTCTAGATCTTCCTCGACTCAACTCTCCCTCTGTGAAAATTTTCCGACAACTGAGAATTTTCTGGCTTCTTCGCTGAAGCCACAGAAGCTCTGATCTAGTGACGTTCATGCCTTCTGTATGCATTTCGATAGTTAAAGATCGTCAATGTTGACGGAGAAATGATGGTGGTCGCTGTTTCATCGTCGGAGTTGTAGGACCTTTGATCTTCCCAAGAGTAGCGATTCTTTATCTTCATCTTTTGTGAGAGAGTGGGTAAGCAATGATTTTCTTTTTCTTTCTTTTAAATGATTTTTTTCTTTCTTTTTTCCCAAATTTAGTTTAAGCTTTCATTTTTGGATTCTACACATTTGAGGCTCTTCTTTTTACGTTTCTTTTGTTTGGGAGGGTTATGGGATTTGTTGATACGGTCTTCATCGGTTCATAATGGGGAAAAATGGCTATGAGGTGTGCTTTTTGTAATTTTGTATATGTTACAATGGAGGAGTGGCAAGTCGGGGAAAAAAAAAAAGTTGATAATAAAATTGTGTTTAGAAGAAACGTTAAAAAGAAGATAAAATGTTTGAAAAATAATCATAACATAATAGTTCACTTCGTTTACAGCAATAGTTGATGTGTAAAAGTTAGATGATGTATCAAAATTTAGTAGGAGAGACGGTAAAATAGACAATCATTTTGAAACAATAGATTTAGGGTCCGTTTGGTTATTAGTTCATTTTAAACTAAATTGTACTTTTTTCATCATGATTTTTGTCTATTTTTGAAAAAGTTTTTTATCTTTTTTGAAAAAGTTTTTTGGCTTTTCTGAAAAATTACTATTGAAACTTAAAAATCTTAAACTAAACTCGTTCACCAAACAAGACATGCTAAGAAAATTGTCTGGGAATTCCATAATCCAAAGATGAAACAAGCCCATGACAGGTTTGAAACTTTAAGAAACTATAATATGGTCAGAGTCCATTATGTAAATGATATGTGCCATAAAAAACTCAAAACAAGTCCACAAGAAATAAAATAGACTGGTTTGAAAAGTAACTTAAAATAATTCCACCAAAAGTCCTAATATAGGATTCCAATTTAAAATATATCCGTTAAATATCTACTTATTAAGAAATAGTCGCTTGTAATACTCATTTTGCTTTTTTTTTTTTTTTTATTAATATCATGTTCTCTCACTATGATTCATTTTTTCTTCTCTTTTTTTTTTTTTTAATAATTATTGTATCTTTATCTTAATAAGTAATTCTTTATTTTAATGATTGTTTGTTAGTATCATTTATGTTTTTATAAACATATTTCTTAACTATAATTTAGATTTCTTAGAAACTTTTTTTTTTTCGATTTAGGTTTTTCATGATAATTGTAACATTAGTATGATAATTTCTTTTTCTATTCTTATTGGTCTTGTTTTAATAATTAGTTTCTCAAATTTAATGTGGTTTGAAATTGATTACTTCTTTATGATAATTACTATCTTATTATGATTTTTTTTTCTAAAATGTGGTACGCTTTTTTCCTTTATAATATTACTATATCATTAATATTTTTTTCTTTTATGATAATTACTATATCAATATGATATTATTTTTAAGTTTTAAAGTGTTTAATATTTCTTTAAAATAATTATTCAATTTTGTTTAATATTCATTGTGATTTTTACATTAATGATCAATTATTTATTAGAATGAATGCTTTTTATATACCATACAACATAAATATGTGATGATTCTTTTTTCATGATAATAAATAAAGTAAAATGGTCTTTTTATTCCTTTTATTAAATATTTACTTAGCTTAACATTTTTTTTGGAGATTATCTTTCTTTTTTTTCTCTTTATTTATTTATTTTTATTTTCAATTATTTATGAAAGGGTAATATAGTCTTTCCTTGTATTAATTTAGATATTCATGTAAATAAAAAAATATCTTTTTTTTAATTAAAACCTCCAATTTAGACATTATTGTAAACAACTCAAATACTCTAGAATTCGAAATAAGAATCACTACAAATCTCATTCATACATTAGACATTCATGTAACTAAAATAAAAAATAGACATTTTTAAATTAAAACCTCCAATTTAGACATTGTGTGAATAACTCAAGTGCTCTGGGATTCATAATCAGATTCATACATTAGACATTCATGTAACTAAAATAAAAAATAGACATTTTTAAATTAAAACCTCCAATTTAGACATTGTGTGAATAACTCAAGTGCTCTGGGATTCATAATCAGAGTTACTACGAATCTCATTAATGCGTTGTTGTATAACTATTTTTTTCAATTGTCCTGTTATTTTTTTTTCCCTCATATTAGTTTCGTAGGGTTACTATTCAAAAATTTTTCCAATTATTTTGGTCCTTTGACGAGGTTTTTTTGTACATTTTTCTGAAATCTTACCCTTCTTCTTTTTAATTTGTCCCTAATTAAATAAAATTTTCAAATATACTCACTTTTCCTTCTTATTGTTTTTTCTTATTTTTTTGCTTTAAATGCTGTATTTTTAACTATGCCAAATGAAAATATTTTTTCTTTATACCTGGGGTGGCAGTAGGATGGGTTTGAAGTCGGGCAATCTTCTCGCTAACCCGCCTTGCGAATAAAAACACTCCGCATACCTGCCCCGTAACCTATTTAAATTAGCAGGGACAAGGCAGGTTTTCCCCGTCATGGGTTTGGGATATTCACACGGTGCCCCGTTAACCATATTGAATATTTCCATCATAAGACAATGAAAAACTAAAATCAAAAAATAAAAAATAACATCTTGTATAATATATATAATATAAAATAATGTATAACTAAATGGGGCAGGTAAATGGGGAATTGGGTTAGGGACCCCTAAACCCGTCTCGCCTCGTAACCCGTGACTAGTTAATTTTTTAACTCGTCTATAACCCTCAACTACATTCTTAGTTAAATATTCTTCTTCACTTTGTCCAAAAAATTAAAAAGCCTAACCTGCTTCTAAACTAGTATATACGAAAACAAATCTTTTATTGCAGTTTTGTAATGCCAAATTTATATCAGATCCATGCTTTTTAATTTTGACATAATTTTCATGAGAATAAAACACTTAAAAAACATGATTGGCATCTCTATCACATAAAGTGACATTTACATACAAAATTTTTTTTCTTTTTCTTTTCTTTTTTTTAATATTCACACGTACAAGAACACATGAAACCATACGAGACACGTCGATCACAAAGACTTCCAGAAAAAGAAATTTAGTTGACTTATAAATGGATCCCATTAAGTTACAACTTCTAGATAATTACTGATTAAAAAAAAAAGAAACTTATGGCACTTATCATAAATTCAGAGTAATGTTTGTTTAGTACTAGATTATTTTCTTTTCTTTTCTCTCTCTCTCTCTCTTTCGTTTTACAAGAAGGAGCGATAAGTTCTAACAATCACATAAACCTTCCCTTTGTCTATTAAATCCGTCACTCCACACTACTAATAAAGCAAATTACTATCAAGTGGACAAATTGAGAGACTGTACAACTTGAGATGATTGACATTGATGTCATCCTATGCAGTGGCGTAACTAAAATTATAATGTAAAAATTTTAAATTTCTTTATCTATTTGTATCTTTGATATCTTTTTTTTTAATAACTAATTTATAATAGAATTTGGTTCAACTTTCAAGTATAGAGATCAATAAATTACTAATTTTTATAGTAATATAATGTGTTTTCTTTGTTTATTAGGGATGTTACGTCTAAAAATTAAAAATAAAAACTTAAGTTATCATTGTAATTTTAAAAAATATTGTGGAAATTTTTTAATTAAAAAAATCTCAGAAGGGGCGAATAAGGGAAAAAAAATTTGCAAAACTTTTAAACTTTGAGGCCGAATTGAAAGGAGCCCTTGGGCCAGGAGGGGCGACTATCCCTACTGGGCCTAAGGCAGCTCCGCCGCTGTTCCTATGGGTCCAAAGTAAGTCCTTCACTTGTCCTACCCCTATAATATAGGCTTTTTTTGAAAAAAAAAAAAAAAAAAGTTCGAGTCTAAAACTTAAATAGAATGTTCAATTCGTAATTCGATTGGTATTTAGATGTGCAATTGAATTATCGATCTTTGAAGAGAATAGAATGTTAATATGTACCATACGTATTAGAGAAAATTTATCTAAATAAAAAAATATAAATAAAAAGTCATAAAAAAAAGATTAAAAAAAAGGTTAAATAGAAAAATTAACAAGATATAAAAGAAATCTTGAAATGTGAATTTCATCTTTTTCAAAAAATAATATAAAATAAATATTTATACAAAGAATAAATCTTAAAAAATGTAAGATATATAAATTATATTTAAAATTTTAGAAAGTAAATGAATTGAGATAATTAAAGTATGTGTCATAAAATGTTAGAAAAATAACTATTTTTTTATTTTTTAATAAATAGATCCTATAAATCTTATATGATATTTATTATTTAATGATAGTACAAGAACATTCAAACTTCATGCATCTCACGTATTTCCCCCTCCTCCTTTCTCTTTCCCAACGTACCCTTCTCTCTCTCACCCTCCCTTGAAAACAGAAGCCAAAAAAAAAAAAAAAAAAACAAACAAAAGGCTCATAATTCTCTACTTGCAAAGGATTGAAACCTATAAACTATACAAAAGGTCCTGGCTAGCAATTAAATTAAAGAATCTAACAAAACAGCTTTAGTTTTGGAAACCTTTACAATTCTTTGTACACATGATTTAAACCCGGGTATATAGAAACAATTCTTGACTTATTTCAGAAAACGAAAGTCAACAATCAGTTAAAAAATAATAACAATTTACAGCATGAAATCCATGAAATTGAGCCAATTGACGCCAGATTCTGCTGCTCCTTTATCGGCCCGAGCAGCACATGAAGAAGACGACATCGTTCCACAGTCGTTGATTGTTGTGTTTGGACACAGGAAAAAATTTCTGGATCCCAATTCCATCACGTGCTCCTTCCTATCCAAACCTGGCCCACCAAACCCACAAACAATCAGTCTCTTCGTCTTGCACGTTTTTCATCATATATATCCTCCATCAAGATTATTTTTTTCCAAAAAGAGAAAAAAAAAAAAAAAAAAAACAATCAAACGACACAAAAGAAAAGAGAGTACTTACATTCCAAGCTGAACTGGGAGTAATGGAGGTTGAATCGCGAGGGCTCGGCGATCGGCAAGATCGGACGGCGACCTTCCTTAACGTACCGAGAAAGCGCCGCCGCCACCACGTCGCCAACGGTGGACTCCGGCGTCATCAACACCTGTACGGCCCCGACTCTCCCCTGAATCGTCACGTTCAGAAGCACCTTCGTCAGCTTCATCGGCCGTATTTGCTCCAACGACGTTGTCACGACCACGCTCCGGCCCGAAAGCAAATCCGGAGCCGTTTTTGGCCGCCGGAGCTGAGATATCATTTCCGACGACGAACTTTGGTAGTGAAACGACGATGATTTCTCCGCCAGTCTTCCTGATCTCCTGTTTTTCTCCTCCTGTCCTCTCCGGTGACTTGTCATATTCGTAAATATCACGCCTTATTCAAATACAAAATCAGGAAACTTGATTTATTTTCTTGGTTGTTCACTGGTATAACGCAAGCGCTGGTACCGGAAGAATCTGAGACGAGGGAAACCGAGAGCTATAGCGTACAAGAACCGGCAGTGGTATAACTGTACATAACGAGAATAGATGATGGCAAAATAGGGAAAAAGTGTGGACGAAACAAAGAATGAGAAGCAGTTCCAGACGTTTAGTCCTCCGCGTTTTTATAATGCGAAGTGCAGTTGTAGTCGTAGTAGAACTAGGACTTAATTATTATTCTTATTATTATTAGTCCCTAATTGATCCAAAATAGATAGCCTCCTACTCTAACGAGCAATGGATTCTTGATAAAGTGTGTGATTATTGACAAGAATGTAATGTCAATACTTGGCACATCAAATCAGAGAAATCTGAATAGACTGTCACCAATTGGCCGAAAATCTCGAGCCCTGGGAAAAGAAATCATTTTATACAAGTGGCAAACACTGACTAGATATTGTGAAACGACGGCTTCTCTTTTTTTGAAATTCGAATTGCTATGATGTAAGATCTCTGAGCGGAAATTTGAAGAGTTTCGTGATTCACATCGTTTGATCAGGTGTGATCTGAAAATCAGGGCTGTTTGATATCTTCAAAGAGGGCTATATATCGTTTCACATTCCCCCTTCTTCCCTTATTTCTACACTTCAGAATCTTCGAAAAACCAAAGTCCGAGAGTTTTCCCAAGACATTTGAATCTCAGGCAATATTTCTTCTCTTCTTCTTCGTTTTGAGTAATTTTGATTTGGTAGGGTCGTTACTGTACCGTTTCCGAGTCTTTTTTGGTTATTTTTCTGCATTTCTTTTGGGTGAGTGATTTGGCTAGAGGATTTGTCGCGTTTTTCCTGGGTTTTTGTTTGAGTTCTTGGTTTGTGGTTCTTTGTGTTTATCCTTAACTTCATAGGATTCTAACTAATTAAAGGCTTAGATCCAAAATTCCTCCATCATTCGTTCAAATATCCATTTGTAAACCCATGGATAGAGCTAGAGGGAAGCAACCCGTTGAGGACGAAGTCATAGAATGGACGAGCGACTCTAGCGAGAATGATTCCGGTGATGAAGAATGGGCATCGGTTCTTTGTCGTTCAAAAGCCGAATACGAGTCCCTTCAAATGCAAAAGGGTGCTGAGACAAGCAATGAGGCATCGGAGAGGAGTCAACTGGCAAAAGTGTCGGAGCAAGAATTCTATCTATTCCTCCAATAGCTCGACTGACTAAGCCTCCATGTCGACTTAGCATAGAATCATTTTTACGAACATCAAACCCACCTTCCATTTTGACAGATGAAGACCTATCATCCATTAGTGGTCGATATGGGTTCCCGAACGAAGTTCAGCTTCACCTTCTTTTTCCAAAAGAACGGGCAGACACTATGTCAGAGGGCTAGATATGTATGTACACTATTTATTTCGAGTATGGATTTTGACTCCTGATTCATCCCGTAATTATCTAGAGCATGCACCACTATCAGCTTGCAATTCCTAAACTGATGCCAAATGGGATAAGAGTTTTCCTGCGTCTAATTGTGATTGCGGATGAGGCGGGTGTCGAGCTATTAGTAGATGATATTCTCGCCCTCTACTATCTGCAGGAGTATTCAAAAGACCATGGTCGATACTCGATGTATCCGAGAAGGAAGAGGTAGGTGGTGGGCGAGATGAAAAATACAATAGATATTGGCAAAACCGTTATTTTTTCATGCTAGTGAATGAAAATCATTGGGTGCACTAGCAACCGCTTTCTACCATTTATGGGGTTTACTTAGTAAGTCTCGAACAAAGAGCATCGAGTGATAGATAGAGCTCTTGTTTAGAAACTCTGATGTTAAACATTGCTCGATGTGTGCTGCAAGTAAAGGGTTAAAGAAGGCCCCGCTAAAGGCACTTTTATTTGAATAGAAGCTCGAGCAATTACTAGCATAGCCTTGTCATGAGTGGGATGAAAAAAACATTCCTGAAAGACTTAGAACGTCGAGCCTCTGGAAGGACTTCGTCAAAATCGAAACAGGTATAATTAAACGAATTCTTTCCTGGGTTGATTGATCGTTCGTGATTAGAGGAGCGTTGAGGAGACTCTTCGGCACTACACTGTTCATCGAGCCACATTCTGATAAAGAGGCTTTAATCGCAGAGTTAGCCTTAGACACGATGAAGATTGATTTTCCTTCTCCCAAGGAGCTACTTGCGAGGAAGAAGGCTGGAAAAGAAGCTATGAAAGTGACCGCAGTAGAAAAGGTACTGTAGGTAGGTCGAGCGACCAAACCTCCGCCGTTGCCAATTATTGAATCCTTTTCCAATCCTTCAAATGTGCCTGTTCAGTCCCCTACCAAGAAAAGGAAGGCGGATGAAAAACCCAAGAAGAAGGTTTCGGCGAAGAGAAAAAAGGCAACAAAGGCCACCATTTTTGTAACAAACACCGAGCCTTGAAATTCCAAGCAGGAGGATAAAAATGTTGAGGTAGACTTGCCACCAGGGACAAGCCTCCGTCAAAACAAGGGACTTAGTGTTGGGATCATGCGTCAACTGTTATCCGACGTTGATTCTGACACTATAAATGAGGGTCGAATTCAAAGTCATCTTGATGAATTCGTATAGGATGGTTTGAAAGTACGTTTTCTTTAACATAAGAATTTGAATTTCAACACCAATTATTGTTTGAAAAAATTTTCTAACCATGTCTTTGCACTATAGAGTACTATGCGAGCTATGGGGTTGGTCTATCATACAACTGACAAGGCTGTCGAGCAGAAAGCACGAATCAAGGAGCTCCAAGATATAGACCTGCTCGACATCAAATGAAGGTTTAGAGACGTGAAGTCGAATGCTGAAGGTTTAATTGCTGAGCTTCATAGTCTCAAACAAACAGCTAATGAGGGGGTGGAGATGATGAAGGTGATGGTTAACAGCTTCGATGAGGCGTAGGCCAAAATTGAGACCCTTGAAGAAATTGTCATGCAAAAAGATGTTGACAATTCAGTACTTGTCGCTCATATTATCGACAAATACGAAAGCTTGTTATAAGCTCTTAAAAGAGTGCAAGCAAGGCCTTGTTGTCGATGCTGACGTCGAAGAAGAGATCGAGTTGTTTGAGAAATCCCTTGCTAAAGTCAAAGATTAGTCATCCACCTCGTTGCTGTAGCTGCGCCAATAGCAAACAAGCCTGAACCTGTTACCATCAAGCCCCCTAGTAGTGTCGATCCTTTAGAAGGCTACGAAACGCAGCTGTAGTTTTTTTTTTTTTTTGCTTGATTATTTGAACATTAAATTGTAAACATTGATGATTTGTCTATTTATTAAAAATTTGATTGAATTTTAATCCATATCTTTGTTTATGTAATGACGATGTGAAATGTCAAATTCGTATGATAAATCAAGCATTAATCGTGCTGAAAGATGTGTGAAGAATAATCATACGATTATGGATCATATAGTTTGTAGGAAATGAAAGTTGGATTTTTGAAGTCTTGGCCATGCGAAGGCAATGGACGTCCAGATCATTTGCCACTTGAATTGACATGAAGAATTTGATTCGATGTGTTCATGCCAAAATTTGGATGACTAAATTCGAGACAAGTCAGTAGGGAGTGTAAGGAACATGCATTTTGTTTGAGAACATGTTTTTAATTAGAAAGAGTAGCTATACTCGTTTTTAATTTCTCAAGTTGCCAACGTACCTGATGGAAACATGGAGAGCTCAAATGCATGGAAGGTGGCTGACCCAATTCAAGTTCCTGTTGGTCCAATTACAAGAGCCCGTGCCAAGAAATTCAATGAAGCATTAAATGAGCTGATTCATGAAATTTGGAATCAAGTCAATTTATGCAAGCCCATTGACTACGGCCCACGTCAACCTCAAAGGTGCATCAATTTGATCCAGATCTTAGAAGAGTCCACGAATTTGGCATGATCTAGGCTAATGAAGAATTTCGGAAACTTTCCCATTGTGGGCACATGTGGCTGATCTGTTAGCTCAAGTTGCCAAAACGAATTTAGTGCACTTTCCCTTAAGTTTTGGGCATGTAATTGGCTGATAATTAGCCATTAAAACATTCCTTTTAGTTGGATTTTATTTAGGGTAAGTTAGGGTTAGTTATTACATTTGAATTTGTCAACTTTCCTTTTCTAATTTTAGGAAATTGCCTCTGATTTTTTTTGGATGAATTTCCTTAGGAAATTCTGATTGTAATTTGGCCTATAAATAGGCATTTTCATGATTAATGAGGGAACTTTTGGACGAAAAATTTTTTGAAAGGTAAATTCTTTCTTTGGTTCTTTGACGAACTATACGAACTTATCGGAATTTGTCCGTGGCATTCAAAACCGATTTATCAATCAAGCCTTCCATCCTTGATTATGGCGTCTTCGATATGCCAAGGTTCTTGCTTCGATATAAGCAACGGGTCGCGGTGATTTCCATCCAAATCTGAAGTAGAAACGGTCTTAGTGCCTTCTTTATTGATAACGGGTTTCGTCAGTATATTGGCGAGGTTCCTATCAGTACCCATGTGTAAGGGATCAAGCTAAACGTAGTTCATTTGTACAATGTAATTGTTTGATTGGTGTGACTGGACTTACTCAAGCGTATACAAGCTGACTACATACCTACGTTGGGATCAAGTTGAACGGAGTTCATTTGTACAATGTAATTATCTGATTGGTATGACTGGACTCGAACAAGTGTATGCGAGCTACCTACGTACCTACGTTGGGATCAAGTCGAACGTAGTTCATTTGTACAACGTAATTGAAGGCATCAACCTACAAGTTCAATAATGAATCGAATGTTAATTGTAACGGATCGAGCCATTACAAATGTGAATAAAATTACATGAATTTGGTGAAATTACAAGTGATATTTGCGAAAATGATGAGAATTTCAACTACGAAGTATTTCAACTCCATCAATCGTTTCAAGATGATAAACACCCGGACAAACAACTTTCAAGATTCTGTAAGGTCTTTCCCAATTAGCTCTCAACTTCCCGGCATTTGGCTCAGCAGTGTTCTAGAATATTTTACAAAACACAAGGTCTCATTCGTTGAACGTTCGTGGACGTATTCTTTAGTTATAATACCTTGCGACGGATTGCTGGTAGTTTACCACACGTATCAGAGCTCTCTCTCGCCTTTCATCAAGTATATCCAGATTGTAGTTGAGCATATATTGATTCTTATCCTCGTTTTTGAAGGATAGTTGTCGTCGAAGCATGGGAATGCCAATTTCCATTGAGACAAACGCCTTTGCACCAAAGGTTCAGTACGAATGGCGATTCACTAGTCGCTCTTCTGGGGATTGTCCTGTATGCCCATAAAATGCTATGAAGTTTATCCGCCCATTGCCTCTTTCCAAGCTTCGAGTTTTTTTTTTTTTTTTTTAAGGTTCTAAACTATAGTTTTGTTAGTTACTTCAGCCTGTCCATTTCCATGGGGATACCTTGGAGTGAAGAAGCTAAACTCAATCTTCCATCCTTGACAGAAGTTTCTGAAATTGCCTTGAGACGAATTGGGACCCATTATCAGTGACTATTTCTTAGGACACGTCAAATCTGCAAATTATATTCTTCCATATGAAGCCTTCGATGTCTGAGTCCTTGATATCTGCATATGTCTCTAATTCAATCCACTTTGTAAAATAATCCAGTGAGGATAAGCAGGTACTTGCATTGACCGCTTACCCATGGTAACAAACCCATGATGTCCATTGAGTACTTCATGAAAGGATAAGTGGATCCGATGCTTGATAATCGCTTCGCTGGTTGATGGAATACCAGGGAATGCCTTTGGCACTTGTCGCACCGCCTTACAATATCGTCGCTGTCGCGGAGCATGGTGGGCCAGTAATAACTCTGTCGCTTGGTTTTGTTGCACAAAGACCTTCTCTTGAAATGATTCCCACATTCGTCTTCATGAATTTCCTTCAAAATAAAGACATCTTCCTTCTCGTTAAGACAACATGCATAGGGGCCGTTGAATGAATGACAATATAAAATGTTGTTGACCAACAAAAAACATGCAGTCTTCATTTTGATCTTGTCTGCTTGTCTGGTAATAACCTTTCATTTAAGTAGGCAGTGATGGGCATTCTCCAATCATCTTCAACTTCCTCTGTAGTTACTGTAGTTTCCAACTCGATGCTTGGGTTTTCGATAAAGCCGATTGGAATGCTTTGTCGTAAGTTTGGCTCAGACGTAGAGCCGAATGTTTCCAGGGCGTCTGCTTGAGTGTTCAAATCCCTCAGGATCTGTTGGATCATATATTCTTTGAAATTTCTTGTAAGCGAACGAACGACATTTAAATAAGACTCCATTCTTATATCTTTCGCTGTATACTCACCAAGTACCTGGCTCACAATGAGTTGTGAATCGCTATGAATGTTTAAACGGTGAGCCCCAAACGCTCTTGCTTAACCTTAATCCATCTATTAGGACTTCGTATTCTTGCTTCATTGTTGGAGGCACTGAATCCAAGGCGGAAAGACTGTTTGATAACTTTTCACTATCGGGGGACCTGAGGTATACTCCTACACTAGAACCTTTTACGTTAAACGCTCCATCAACCATTAGTGCCCACCAAACTTTTGGTTCATCTTCCATTGTTGGAGGTTCTGGAGTTAATTCGACTACAAAGTCAACCAATACTTGTGATTTCAAGCTAGTTCAGGACCCAGTAGTTGATGTCGAATTCGCTCAATTCGACCACCCACTTTGTTAATTGTCCAGATAAGTTTGGGCAATGAAGAATGGCCCGTTGGGGGTAAATTGTCATCACAGCGATCAAATGAGACTGGAAATATTGCCTCAGTTTCCGTGCGACTATGATGAGGGCAAGGGCTAACTTCTCAGCCATAGGATACCTCGTTTCAGCATTAAACAGCGACTTGCTGATGTAATAAATAGGTTGCTCTCCTTTCGTATCTCTAACCAAGACAGCACTGACAGCATCTTTCGTAACTGATAAATAAACAAACAATCTCTCGCCAGTTAGAGGCTTGGCTAGAATAGGAGGGGTCGATAAATACCTTTTAAGCTCATTGAACGCCAACTGGCACTGTTTGTTCCATTCGAACTTTTTATTGTCTTTAAGCAGTTTGAAAAATGGTTGGCACTTGTCGGTTAAATAAGATATAAATCTACTGAGTACTGCGATTCGACCTGTTCCTGTTAGCTTCTGAATCTCTCGTTTGTTTTTTGGTGATGGCATGTTCATAATCGCCTTTATCTGGTATAGATTGGGTTAATTCCCCATTGAGTGATGATATAGCCTAGGAATTTCCTGAATGATACACCAAAAGAACATTTGAAAGGATTCAGGCACATGTTGTGCTGCCGAAGTATCATGAAGCATTTTGACAAGTGACCAATATGGTCTTCGGCCTTCAATGATTTGACTAGCATGTCGTCTATATAAACTTCCATCGTTCTACTAAGCTAATCAGTGAATATAGCATTGAAGAGCCTTTGGTACGTTGCTCTAGCATTCTTCAACCTGAACGACATTACCTTATAACAGTAAATTCCACTTTCTGTGATGAATGCTATCTTCTTCTGGTCATCTGGATGCATGAGAATTTGGTTGTATCCAGAAAATGCATCCATGAACGAGAGTAGTTCATGCCCAACAGTCGCATTAACTAATCGGTCAATATGTGGTAACGGAAAGCTATCTTTCGAGCAAGCTTTATTCAGGTCGGTGAAGTTTATGTAGACCATCCATTTCCGATTCTTCTTTTTCACAATAACGACGTTTGCCAACCATTCTAGGTAGTGAACTTCTCGTATAAACCATGCTTCGATTAGTTTGCGCACCTCATTGTTGACAATCCAATTTCGTTCTACGCCGAGTTTACGTCTTTTTTCCTTGACCGGTTTATCGCTAGGATCGTCGTTGAGTCGATGTGTTGTTACCTCTAGGTCAATGCCCGGTATGTCACTGTGCGACTATGCGAAACAATCTTGACTGTCTTGAAGGAACTTTATCAACTGGTTACGAACCAAATCATCGAGCAATGAACCAATGTTGACAAATCAGTCTGGCTTCGTTTGATCAATCTGGATCTCGTTCGGTTGCTCGACATCCGGTTGGGCCTTATTATTCGATTCCTTTGTTAATTGCTATAAATTCTCACTTTTCTTCGACTTCATCGAATGGAGGTAGCACGTTCGTGCCATTTCCTGGCTCCCCCTTATCTCCCTTATTCCTCTTTTTGTGGGAAATCTAATTCTCTGGTGGTACATGGACGGTACTGCCCTCATTGTATGGATCCATGGCCTACCAAGGATGGTGTTGTAGGCGGTTAGGCAGTCCAAAACTAGAAAAGTTGTCATCTTGTTCTCTCCTGCCGCGAAAACAAGAAGCTTGATCTTGCCAACAGCCATAGTCGATTCTCCATTAAAACCGGTAAGAACCATCGTTGATTTCTCGATGTCGGACTCTGCTAATTCCATTTCTCTCAAGGTCGAGAGAAAAAGCACATTGGCTGAACTCCCATTGTCGATAAGAATCCGCCAAACCTCACAGTTTGAAACGTTCAGAGTAAGAACCAATGCATCATCGTGCAGTCGGCTGAGGTTGGTAGCCTCACTACTGTGGAATGATCAATTGTTTGGAGCAATCATTTGAAAGGATCATCGTTATTGGCTGTAAGGCCTTCCTTCGATGAGATTTGATTGCTGTCTCGGTCTCTCCGCTATACGTAGAACCACCGCAGATAACTCTGATCGTCTTGTGAACTGGCGGCGGTGAAGGCGCATCCTCGATCTGTTGAACTATCTTTCGTTCCTTGGACTCATTGCCAAATCCATACTTCTCCCTTCCTTTATTAGTGAGGAACTCTCTGAGATGTCCCTTCTTTATAGTTCAGCAACCTCAGCTCGTAGTGCCCCTACAATCGATGGTGTTGTGACCGTCATCCTTGTGGAACTCACAGTACTTCGTCATGTCTCTCGCTGGGTTGTCTGGTAACTTTTTCGGCAATTTGATGAAGTCTTGGCGTTTCAAATAAGCGATCGACTTGATGGCTGATGTCGCGTGCATATTTGGGTGGTGAAAATGGACGCTTATGTTCATGCTTCGATGTCTACTCTTCTCTTGGCTCCGTACGTTTTGACGTGCGTGCACGTTCATGTTTGAATATTTTTTTTCTCATTCTTCATGGGCTTTGGTTACTTCTTCCTTTGTTCGAGCTAGATCTCGCTCGACTCGTTCATTATCCTTTTCCAATTCTATAAAATCCCTTTGCTTGGTGTATAGCGTCCTGGATTGTTTGTGGGTATCTGGCGCCAATTTCATTTTTGAATAGGGACTTGTGCCGGAGCCCTTTCTTCAATGTTTCTCTTGCTATTCCATCGTCCAATCCTGAAATCTCAGAGCACTGAGCAACTTGTGCCTGGATCACTTGATATAGGCATGGAGCAACTCATTTGGCCCTTGGATCACCCCTGACAAGTCTTTCATAGCTTTTCCAGATTGTATGTGGACGGAATAGCTTCTCATGAATTCAAGCGGGAGTTTGTCAAAGGAATCAATGGATTCAGGAGGGAGGTTGCAAAACCATCTCAAAGTTGCTCTTTTAAAACTCTGTGCAAAGAGTTTGCACATCATGTCGTTGAGCATGTCAGTGGGAATGTTCGTCGACTGTACGACATGTTTGTATTGTAGTAAGTGATCATGAGGGTCCGACATGCCGACAAACCTTGGAAAGGATATGCTACCGAATTTAGGGGTGATCGTGTTTGTAATTCGCTTTGTTAGGGGCGTCTCTCGGACTCCATGAGCGAGGTCGTCAAACCCCGGCGTTGATGATGTTGCTTTGTGTAGCTGCGAAGAAAAACACTTCTCCATTTGCGCTTCTAATGTTCTCATTTCCTCAAACATTATGCTTCGCATCATCTCTTCAACGTTCGTTGTTCCTAGCGGCATGGGACCTTCTGGTGGTGGTGATAAATCGGACGTCGAATGTCGTGCTGGGGTAGTATGTCTTCTGGAATTAGACCAGTATGCTGGCTGCTGCTGCGCTTGTCTTTCGTTCGCCATTGGAGTGTTTCCCAGTGTGGACAAAGATTGCATTGGAACCACTGGGCTGTGTGCAATGTTTTGCACTCCATGAGGATAGTGAGGCGTAGCTTGCTGGCAGCCTCCAGTACTTGCCCATGCTGAATACCCAACATATGGGTTGTAGTAGTATGAGTAGGTGGCCTGCGTATTAATTGCCATCAACTGATTATTTAGAACTTGTTCTTTGCACCGATGCTTTCCATCTGATTCTGTTGGGTATTATGCTTCCGTGTAAGTTCCTCAACTAATCGTATTAGGTTAGCAATTTGGGCATTTCCTCCTAATGTTAAGGCTTCTGGTTGAGTAACAGGGCTGCCCTACAATGGTTCCTCTTGATGTTCACGTTCATCCGCCATAACTGCTCTATGAATCTCCAGTGTAAGACGGCCAAGGGCTCCACGGTGGGCGCCAAACTATAGATATTAGAAATCAACCGTCAAATTTTAACCAAAGTTAGTAAGAAAAAATGAAATGAGTAATCAACGGGGTCCTTGGATATCATTTATGAAATTCATAAAGCACAATAATTACAAAATAAATCAAGTCAACAAGAAAAATGAAAGAAATGAGAAAAATAATACCGAAATTTAGAGAGGTTCACCAGAAATGTGCTACGTCCTTTGTTCGTGTAGCTTCTTCACTATAATTTATTTTGAATACAGTGAGATACAATTTCTTAGTATATTCAAACAGCGTAAGAGTAGGCCAAGGTTAGAAAAAAAGAAAAAGTCCCCCGTGTAAAGGGGGTCTTCCTCTATTTTTAGAGGAAGTGTAGTGGGTCTAAATCCGTAGTTCGTGGTGAGTAGTTTTTATTAGATGTTTTTTGGAATGCGTGTAAGAAGGCAAGTTATGACATGGAATTGGCAGTTACCAGAGTGGATTTGATTATCGATCGTGGGCTTGGCAATTATTAGAGTAGATCTGATATGATGTCATTATCAATCGTGGGCTTGACAGTTATTAGAGTAGATCTGATATGACGTCATCATCGATCGTGAGCTTGACAGTTATGAGGATTATCCCTTGTACTCGTCAAGCGCGAGCGATAAACAATGAAACGAATAGTCAAATAGACTGGGGGTCTATCTGTTGTTCGTGGCTTACATTAAACTCAACCGTTTACCCGATCCATATTTGAACTGTCTACTCTAACGATAGAGTGTGAACAGTCATTGTTCATGATTGAACGAACTGAGATCATAAGTTGGGTTTGACCCAAATATATGAAAATATCAATTAGATTGGGATCAAGAGTTCGTTGTTTGTTCGATGAGCATTTGAAGACTAGTGGTGTTACGTGAAGACGAAGTCTAACCCCAACATAACCTGTGACCGGTTAATTTTTTAACTTGTTTGTAACCCTAAACTACATTCTTAGTTAAATATTCTTCTTCACTTTGTCGAAAAAAATAAAAAAGCCTAGCCTACTTCTAAACTAGTACATATGAAAACAAATCTTTTATGGCTGTTTTGTGATGCCAAATTTATATCAAATCCATGCTTTCTAATTTTGACATAATTTTCATGAGACTATAACACTTCAAAAACATGATGGGCATCTCCATCACATAAAGTGACATTTACATACAAAATTTTTTTCTTTTTCTTTTCTTTTTTTAATATTCATACATACAAGAACACACGAAATCATACGAGACATGTCGATCACAAAGACTTCTAGAAAAAGGAATTTAGTTGACTTATAAATGGATCCCATTAAGTTCAATTACTAATTGAAAAAAAGAAAAAAAGAAAAAAAGCTTATGGCACTTATCATAAATTCAGAGTAATGCTTGTTTAGTACTGGATTATTTTCTTTTCTTCTCTCTCTCTCTCTTTCATTTTACAAGTAGGAGTGATAAATTCTAACAATCACATAAACCTTCCCTTTGTCTAATAAATCTGTCACTCCACACTACTAATAAAGTAAATTACTATCAAGTGGACAAATTGAGGGACTGTACAACTTGAGATGATTGACATCGATGTCATCCTATGCAGTGGCGTAACTAAAATTATAATGTAAAAATATTAAATTTCTTTATCTATTTGTATCTTTGATATCTTTTTTTTTTAAATGACTAATTTATAATAGAATTTGGTTCAACTTTTAAGTATAGAGATCGACAAATTACTAATTTTTATAGTAATATAATATGTTTTCTTTGTTTATTAGAGATGTTACATCTAAAATGTGAAAATCAAAAATTAAAACTTGAGTTATCATTGTAATTTTAAAAAATATTGCACAAATATTGTCATTAAAAAAATCTCAGAAGGGCCGAATAAGGAAAAAAAATTTGCAAAACTTTTAAACTTTAAGGCCGAAATGAAAGGAGCCCTTGGGCCAGGAGGGGCAACTATCCCCACTGGGCCAAAGGAAGCTCCGCCACTGTTCCTATGGGTCCAAGGTAAGTCCTTCACTTGTCGTACCCCTATAATATAGGCGTAAAAAAAAAAAAGGGTTCGAGTCTAAGCCTATGCTTGGTGAATGAGTTTAATTCAAACTCAATTCAAATTTTTCATATTAATTTTTGTCCTTTTTTGAACAATCAATAAAATTTATAACTACTTTTTAAAAATCAACTCAACTCAAACTTAAAATTTTCATCTCATCTCAAACTCAACTCAAACACCAAATGAATCCTAAAACTTAAATAGAATATTCAATTTGTAATTCGATTGGTATTTAGATGTGCAATTGAATTATCAATCTTTGAAGAGAATAGAATGTTAATATGTAGCATATGTATTAGAGAAAATTTATCTAAATAAAAAATATATATTTAAATTAAAAGTAAATTAAAGGTCATAAAAAAAAGATAAAAAAGATAAAATAGAAAAATTTACAAGATATAAAATAAATCTTGACATATGAAATTGATCTTTTAAAAAAATATAAAATAAATATTTATACTAAGAATAAATCTTAAAAAATGTAAGATACATAAATTATATTTAAAAATTTTAGAAAATAAATGTATTGAGATAATTAAAGTATGTGTTATAAAATTTTAGATAAATAACTATTTTTTATTTTTTAATAAATAGATACTATAAATCATATATGATATATATTATTTAATGATAGTACAAGAACATTCAAACTTCATATATCTCCCAAACACAAACCAGAAGGAAAAAAAAAAGGGGACAAACCAGCACAAACCAACACAATCCTTTTCCTGACACAAACCAGAAGCCAAAAAAAAAAAAAAAATGACAAAACGCACATTTCGGCCAAAACGTGCGTTTTGAACAAACAGGAAGTTTTTTTTTTTTTTTTTTTGACATTTCTATATATTATATAGATTTGAACACATTTCGAAAATTGAATGATTTTTTTTAATAAATCTAATAAAATCTCAACACCATGATATGTTTTAATAGGTAAAAGTATGAAGATTGGTTCCGCCCTTTATTCGAGGCGCATTTGAAAAAGGGTTAGTCTTAATCGGTTATGAAATAGAGAAGTTAAAATATTTTTAAAACTTAAGTTTTCATAAAAAAAAATAAAAATGAGAGAAACTAAAAGTCTAAATACTAAATGGAAAAAGTTGAAAATTAAGGTGTATAAATTTGGATTCATTACTATTTTTCAACTCAGAATTAGGATTTAGTTTTCGACTTTTATTCTATCAAGCATAATATGTTTCATATTCACAAATAAGATTGAACTCATAAAACAAACCGGGGCTTGGAATTGAATACTTTCCAAAACTAAACTAAGTAAAAAAAAAAAAATGGTATAAATCTACATTAATTCTCCACTTACAAAGGATTGAAACCTATAAACGATACAAAAGGTCCTGGCTAGCAATTAAATTAAAGAATCTAACAAAACAGCTTTAGTTTTGGAAACCTTTACAATACTTTGTACAGATGGTTTAAACCCGGCTATATAGAAACAATTCTTGACTTATTTCAGAAAACGAAAGTCAACAATCAGTTGAAAAATAATAAAAATTTACAGCATGAAATCCATGAAATTGAGCCAATTGACGCCAGATTCTGCTACTCCTTTATCGACCTGAGCAGCACACGAAGAAGACGACGTCGTTCCACAGTCGTTCACTGTTGTGTTTGGACACAAGAAAAAATTTCTGGATCCCAATTCCATCACGTGCTCCTTCCTATCCAAACCTGGCCCACCAAACCCACAAACAATCAGTCTCTTTGTCTTGCACGTTTTTCATCATATATCCTCCATCAAGATTATTTTTTTCCAAAAAAAGAAAAAAAGAAAAACAATCAATCGACACGAAAGATAAGAGAGTACTTACATTCCAAGCAGAACTGGGAGTAATGGAGGTTGAATCGCGAGGGCTCGGCGGTCGGCAAGATAGGACGGCGACCTTCCTTAACGTACCGAGAAAGCGCTGCCGCCACCACGTCGCCGACGGTGGACTCCGGCGTCATCAACACCTGTACGGCCCCGATTCTCCCCTGAATCGTCACGTTCAGAAGCACCTTCGTCAGCTTCATCGGCCGTACTTGCTCCAACGACGTTGTCACGACCACGCTCCGGCCCGAAAGCAAATCCGGAGCCGTTTTGGGCCCCCGGAGCTGAGATATCATTTCCGACGACGAACTTTGGCAGTGAAACGACGATGATTTCTCCGCCAGTCTTCCTGATCTCCTGTTTTTCTCCTCCTGTCCTCTCCGGTGACTTGTCATATTCGTAAATATCACGCCTTATTCAAATACAAAATCAGGAAACTTGATGATTTATTTTCTTGGTTGTTCACTGGTATAACGCAAGCGCTGGTACTGGAAGAATCCGAGATGAGGGAAACCCAGAGCTATAGCGTACAAGAACCAGCATTGGTATAACTGTAAATAACGAGACTAGATGGTGGCAAAATAGGGAAAAAGTGTGGACCAAATACAGAGTGAAGAAGCAGTTTTAGCCTCTGCGTTTTTATAACGCGAAGTGCAGTTCTAGTCGTAGTAGAACTAGGACTTAATTACATTATTATTATTATTATTATTTTATTATTATTATTATTATTATTATTATTGGTCCTCTATTGGTCCAAAATAAGTCCTTCTCATGTCTTACATATGTAATATTTTATTTGAAAATTTTTTATTTAAGTTGAAATCCTAAATAGAATATCTAAATTATACACAATTTCAAATTGAGAAATCCGATTTAAAGTGGCACACGAATTAGATCGAACCCCATATAACAAACCGGGACATAGAATTAAACACTTTCCAAAACTGAACTATTTAAGAAAATAAAAAAAAAGGGTATAAATCTATTGATTGAAACCTTTAGAAAAGGTCCAATAAAAAGAATATAACAAAACAACTTAATTTTGCAAACCCATTGTCTTCTTTGTCCAGATGATTTAAACCCAGGGAAATAGAAACAATTATTGACTTCTTTCAAAAAACTAAAGTCAATAATAAGTAAAAAAAAAAAAAAAAAAAGAAAAAAAATTTACAGCATGAAATCCATGAAATTGAGCCAATTGAAGCCGTGTCGACCTAAGCAGCACATGAAGAAGACGGCGTTCATAGAAGGTCAGTATTGTTGTTGAACACAAGAAAAAGTTTCTGGACCCCAATTTCTCCACGTGCCCCTCCCTACCCAAACCTGGCCTACCAAACCGACAAACAGTTAGTCCCTGCGTTACACGATGGGAGGGGAAGAGAAGTAGAGAGGGATTTTTATTTATCTCTTTTTCTTTTTTAAATTGAGAAATGTTTAATATATTATCCATTATGTATACTAAGCTTTTGTTATTAGTTTAATTTTAACTCAATTTTATTTTTTTATCTTAATTTTTGTATGTTTTTAAAAAATAACAAAATTTATAACTAGTTTTTGAAAAGTCAAATCAATTACAATTTAAAATTTTAATATTCAATTAACTTATCAGATAGAGACTAAGTGTCTTGTACAACTTTTTGCCAATATTTTTATGACCTATATATCCTTTTTCTTTCCCGTTATTCCCGCGACTGTTGGGGAGGGGAGTTGGATTCACAATTCTAAAATTCTCCAATATTCTATAGCAGCCTAAACAAATTTTCTTTTATATCGTTTTCTTCTATTTTATTTTAATAAAGTTTCATATAATTAATTTTAAGACGAAATAGTAATATTTTTAATAGTACTGTAGGAAAAAAATAGGCAGAGAATAATAATTTCTCATTAATTCGAATATGGAGTGTACACGTCTATATATAATGTTCTGGGAAGAAAAAGGGAAACTAGCAACAAAGGAAACTACCCAATTTAGCCTATGATACAAATCCCATGATTAGAGGAAAAAAATAATTTCCTATCTAAATATATAGAATCTGATTAGCTTCCTAAAAACGTCTATGACAGCTGTACAAGTCAACACTCCCCCTCAAGCTGGAGAATAGATATCTTCCATTCCCAGCTTGGAAATAATTCCGTGAAAAGTTGCATTATTGAGTCCTTTGGTCAAGACATCTGCTAGCTGACTTCCTGAGGGCACATAAGACATGCAGATCAGGCCTTCTTCCAGTTTTTCCTTGATGAAGTGTCTGTCAACTTCGATATGTTTTGTCTTGTCGTGTTGAACTGGATTATGAGCAATGTTTATTGCTGATTTATTGTCACAATACAGCTTCATAGGCTCCACCCATTTGATTTTTAGGTCATCTAGGATAATCTTCAGCCACAACAATTCACACACCCCTTGAGCCATTGCCCTAAACTCCGACTCAGCACTCGACCTTGATACTACATTCTGCTTTTTACTTCTCCACGTTACTAAGTTTCCACCAAGAAATGTACAATAACCAGATGTTGATCTCCTGTCTACTGAAGAACCTGCATAGTCTGCATCTGTGTAGGCTTCCAATGTGAGTTCATTATCCCTCCTGAAGAGAACTCCTTTTCCGGGACTACCTTTCAAGTAGTGTAACACTCGATAGATAGCTTGTAGGTGTGACTCTCTTGGATCATGCATGAATTGACTAACCACGCTTACCGAGTATGCGATGTCTGGTCGAGTATGAGCAAGGTAGATGAGTTTTCCAACCAACCTCTGATACATCTCCTTATCAACACCCGGTTCCTCCTTTGCTTCGCCTAACTTCTGATTCGGTTCCATAGGTGTAGCTACTGGTTTACAGCCAAGCTTCCCAGTTTCCTTCAAGAGATCTGTCACATACTTCTGTTGTGAGATGAAAATTCCCTGTCTTGAGTATCAAACTTCAATACCAAGGAAATACTTTAGTCTTCCAAGCTCCTTTATCTCAAACTCCTTCTTCAAACACTGTTTCAGGTCCTGCTTCTCCTTTTCATCATTTCCTGTAACAATAATATCATCAACATATACTAGAAGAGCTGTCACTCCCCCTGTGGCCGAATGCTTGATGAAGAGAGTATGATCTCCTTGACTCTGTTTGTATCCTGTTGCCTTCATTACTCTAATAAATCTCCCAAACCAGGCTCTAGGTGATTGTTTCAATCCATATAGAGCCTTCTTCAGTCTGCACACCTTGTTAGCTGTCTCTTTCCCTTCAAATCCTAGTGGGATGCTCATATAGATTTCTTCTTCTAGATCCCCATGCAGGAAGGCATTCTTCACATCAAATTGTTGAAGCTGCCAGTTGAAATGAGTTGCCAGAGATAACAAGATCCTCACCGTGTTCATTTTTGCCACCGGAGCAAATGTCTCCTGATAATCAACTCCATAAGTCTGAGTATAACCCTTAGCAACTAACCTTGCTTTATACCTTTCAAGAGAGCCATCAGCCTTGTATTTCAAAGTAAAGACCCATTTACACCCCACCAGATTCTTTCCTTCTGGTTTATCAACAATCTCCCATGTTCGGTTTTTTTCCAATGCATCCATTCCCTCTCTCATAGCATTCCTCCACTTCTTTTTAGACAATGCCTCAGATAAAGTGTTTGGAACAGAAATAGTGTGTAAACTCACAATAAAGTTCCTATAGGGTGGAGAAAAACGCTTAAGTGACACATAGTGGGATAAAGGATATAACGGATGTTTTGTGCATTCTCTGGTACCTTTTCTAACAGCAATAGGGAGGTCAAGGTCTTTCTTTGGCATTTCATCAGATGGGATATGCAAAGGTGAGTCAGAACTTACCGTATCTCCATTAGCAGGACTCGGGTTGTCCATTTGAACTTGTGTCAGGTCCGGAACAGCTGGTGTTCTTGAATACACCAGAGGAAATCTCATAGAGTCATAAATACGGACAGACGCTGGAGTATGAACAGGTATTGGACAAGAGGAAGGTATGGACACGGGTTCGGATTCTGGGGCTGACACTGATTTAGGAATTGGGCCAACATTCTTGGTGGAAGGTAGATCAAGTGACCCAAAAGGACCAAGGTTACTATCACAATCATTTTCTTCTGTAAGTGAAATCTCCCCCTGAAGATAAGATTGTGAGAAGTATGGTTTGTTTTCGGCAAAGGTGACATCTGCAGACAAGTAAAATTTCCTAGAAGGAGGATGATAGCATTTGTACCCTTTTTGTGTAGATGAGTAGCCAAGAAACACACATTTGATTGCTCGGGGATCTAATTTACCTCTATTGTGGCTATGAACATGTACAAAAGAGGTACAACCGAAGACTCTAGGGATGAGACCATTTGACGTTCTGACATGAGGGTAGAATTTTGCAAGAGTTTCCATGGGAGTTGTGTAATCTAATGTTCGTGAGGGTAGTCTATTGATCATGTATGTTGCAGTAAGGACAGCCTCCCCCCAATAAGATTTAGGAACATTCCCTTGGAATAACAAGGCCCGAGTGGTATTAAGTAAATGGCCATTTTTTCTCTCGGCAACCCCATTTTGTTGTGGTGTGCTTATACAGGATGATTCATGAATGATACCTTCCTTTTGGAAGTAGGGTGTCAAGATTTGGTTGAAATAATCCCTTGCATTATCAGACCTAAAGCCCTTAATTTTTACCCCAAACTGGTTTTGAATCATAGAATGAAAATTAGGGAGAACACTACTTACATCAGATTTGTGTTTGAGTAAGAATATCCATGTAACCCTAGTGCAGTCATCAATGAGAGAAACAAACCATTTAGCCCCCGAAACGTTTGGAATTGTGGATGGTCCCCAAATGTCACTATGAATCAATTCAAAAGGATGTAAACTTCTTTTATTACTGATTGGAAAGGGTACACGGGTGTGTTTTGCAATTTCACAAACATCACAATGGAAATCTGTAATATTCAATCCTTTAAACAAAGAAGGAAACATGATATTCAAGACTCTAAATGAAGGATGACCAAGACGAAAATGATGAAGCCAAATGGCTTCTTTATTTGAGGAACTAAGAAAAGACAATGACAAATTATTTATGACTCCCTTTGAAGTACTCGATGTTTCAAGATAGTAGAGCCCGTTCCTTTCCTTAGCAAGTCCAATCTTCCTCCCCGAATCCTGGTCCTGAAAAACACACTAAGTGGGATGGAAAATTGCATAGCATTTTAGGTCTTTAGTGAGTTTTTTAATTGAAACAAGGTTTGCTGACAATTTTGGGACATGAAGAACATCTTTAAGAACAAGAGATGGTGTTATTTGGATATCTCCTAACCCTGCAACTGTAGCTAGAGAACCATTTGCAACAATAATTTTCCTACTGCTAGGACACGGAGTGTACGAACTAAAGCATTGTGAGGTGTGAGTCATATGATCTGTTGCCCCTGAATCAACGATCCAGGAGTTGGTCAAACACTTTTCTAAGACATATAATCCAAAAGGGAATGATGACTTACCTGAGAGTGCCAATGAACATGCACTAGAAGGCTTATCAAGTGAACTAATCAAGCCTCTTAGTTTTTCGACCTCTTCAACATTGAGTCCTCCTTTCTCTTGTCCCTCCCTTTGGTTGGTCTGTTCTGTCATGTGTGCCTGAGACTGAAATCTTTGTTGACTTCCACGGTTTCCTCATTCTCGGCTTGGTGGTTTACCATGCAATTTCCAGCAATTCTCCTTGGTATGCCTCGGCTTTTTACAGTAGTTGCACCACAGGTTGTCCTTGCTGTCTGACCGCTGATGGTTCCTGTTGTCCCTTTCCGAGAGCTTGGACAGGTCTGCTCTCCCTCTGTCTTGCACCTGGGGCTGTTCAGATTTAGTTACCAAGGCTGAACTGTCTGAGGCTTGAGGTTCAAGCATCACACTCCTTCGACTTTCTCTGCCCTTATTAGAGAGATTGTCTCTTCCAATGAAGGCGTTTCCTCCCTGCCAAGTATTTGAACCCTAACCTGATCAAATTCAGGATTGAGTCCAGCCAAGAAATCATATACTCGGTCCTTCTCAATAAAGTTCTTCAAGATGGCAGCATCCTCGGGGCACTTCATCTCAAATACCCGGTAGTGATCGAGCTCTTGCCATAAATTCTTCAATAAATTTGCATATTCTGTCACTGTTTTGTCTCCCTGTTTGGAAGCACCTGTCTTCACCTTTATCTCGTACACCTGGGCTGCATCACGAGCTTTCGAATAGGTCTGCCGAATGGAGTCCCAAATCTCCTTTGCCATTGTCAGAAACATGCAAGTATCACTGATTGCAGGATCCATCGAGTCCCATAACCATGACATAACCATAGAATCTGCTTCATCCCATGCTTCGAAGAATGGGTCTCCCTTTTTCAGTCCTGTCCCAATAAGATGACTCAGTCTCCCTTTACCCTTCAGGTACGTCTTGACAAATTGAGACCGCTTGAGATAATTTTTCTCAGTCAGCCTGTAAGTAGCCTGAACATTCTGCAGATCACCTGTCATTTGATTTGAAGTAACCTCTTCTGATTGGACAGAGACGTTTGTGGTTTCAGAGGACATTATGGACGGACGAAAAGAAGGAACAGAAGGGAAAAAACAGAAACGAAAAAAAAAGAGAAATCACAGCAATGAAGGCTGCCAAAGAAACCCAGAAAAAGCCTAAAGCTCTGATACCATGTAGGAAAAAATAGGCAGAGAATAATAATTTCTCATTAATTCGAATATGGAGTGTACACGTCTATATATAATGTTCTGGGAAGAAAAAGGGAAACTAGCAACAAAGGAAACTACCCAATTTAGCCTATGAAACAGATCCCATGATTAGAGGAAAAAAATAATTTCCTATCTAAATATATACAATCTGATTAGCTTCCTAAAAACGTCTATGATAGCTGTACAAGTCAACAAGTACTACAAATAATTAACATATATACAAATAGTAATTCAGTATAAAAAAATTTTAACAAAAATTATTAAATATGTAATACGGAACGCACGATGGACGTGACTAATAAGCTGGTATATTACTAAGAGTCCGTTTGGTGAATGAGTTTGAGTTGAAAATTTTAAGTTTGAATTGAAAATTTTTGTTGACTTTTTAGAAAAGACAAAAACTTTTTTAGAAAAAAAAATTTTTTTAGAAAAAAACAAAAATTAAGATAAAAAATTACAGTTTGAGATGTTTTTCTAAATGAGACCTAAGTCTCCTAAGCACTTATTGTGAATCTTTTGTTTCCTCGTTTGCCCATCTTCGTTCTTAAAATTCCCTCTAGATCAAACTGAGAGTTAAAAGATGCTGGGGCTACTTTTGGGTTTCCAATCGTCACATCTCCCACGTTTCAATCTCTCTTTTCAACTACGCGTCTTCCGAAACTCTCTCTGTTTTGTTTTTTTTCAACAGAACCTGCCATGAGGAGAGTATGAATCTCCACCGACATAAAGCATCAAGAAAGCTCATCGTTTTTCATGATTATTGAGTGATGGGCTTTAGTGGGTAGATTTCCGGAGGATGCCTTGCAAGTGTGGGTGTTTTCATGGGTAGCTGGATGCATCATTGTGTGAGGCTGAAATTTTAGAAAAGCCTCTAAATCTTTGTTGCTTTAACAGAGCACCTCCAAATTTTTCTGGACTTTCTTCTCCAAAAGGTCCTCCTTTTTCTTTTTGATTTTGGTTTTCCTGGTCTGCTGCCAAATTTAAGGGTTTTTTTTTTTTGGGGGGGTCAAATTTTGGCTACTTATGTAAGTTTTCAAGTTAATCTAATGGAAATAAAGCTGAACTTGGCATGTCTTTAAATCTACTTGTATTGGGTTTCTGTTGACCTGATTAGATATTCAACTGCCACATTTAATTCTTGATTTCCCTGTTAGTAATATGCATATGTTAATTCTTTTACATTTGGTGCCACATGTAATCTTTATGTCTGTTGGTTTCGTGGTTCATGGTAGCAAATAAACTGATAAAGAAAATGTCAGAGCAAAGATAATACATATAGGAGCACATTTCTAGGGTACGACATTGGAATAAGCACTTGAAGTGTATTTTTGAGTCGATATTATTATTCTCACAAAATCATGTGTCTGGTGCAAGTATTATTTACTTTGCTTCAAAGTAATGAAAAATGCAGCAGAGTTTTAGCTCCAGAAATTCTTATTGCAAATTATGGTCATAAAAGTTGGATAAGAAAGAGGAAAGCTAAATACATATTAGTTTTGTTTTCCAGTTTCTGAACAATGAGACAAAGAAAACAGCAGACATGTAATACGTCTGTTCTGCTTTCATTAACTTATGAGGCTTCAGTAGAAAGCGTGAGCAGAAGTCTTTGCTCTGTGAAAGTGTGAGCAGAATTTAGAAGCAAAATGGTGTGAAGTGGTTTTGATTTGATCATTGTCGTTGTTTTTTGTTTTGATGTTGGAATTTAAATCAGTTTAAATTATTAACAATGAGATGCAAAGAAATGATGACTGACTTCTTTGGACAAGCAGCGTCTCCAACCATCCCCACTTAATACAAAGCCTTTCAATCTGTCAATAACTTGGATGTTAAGTTAAAACATTTTAAGCATCGTCACACTATTGAAGTACTAATATAGTAGATGAATAGAATGTTGTCCCTTTAGACTACAGTTTTGATGTTATTCAAATGAACTGATGCTTCCTCTATCGACTTCACAAGGCTGATATGGTTTGTGCGATTACAGCTCAGAATAAAAAAATAAAAAAAATAAAAAATAAAAAGCGGGGTATTAGAAAAGAAGCAGGCAGTGCTTGTGAGTTTGAAAGATGCTAATATATTCACTAGAATTCCAGTTATGGACTTTGTAATGTTTCATGTCTTTCCATCGGATTTTCGCAATTCTTCCAGGAAGCCTTGAAGTACACGTAGGATTAATTATGCAACTAGCACGTGACATGCTACTATTTAAAAAAAAAAAATGGTGAGTTTTTAAACGGTTGTTAGCAAAAAGGACACTTTGATAAATGCTACAAAATCAAGGTTTGGATTGATTTTTGCTAAAAACAAACTTTTGCAATAAATACGATAGATGACATTATAAATATTTATTTATCTATTTATTTTAAATATCAATTATAATTATTACTTTATATCCATGTGGATTTCCAGTTGATTACCAAATAATAACCAGTTGGTTGCCGTGACATGTTTTCAATTAGCAACCACCGCCGCCGGTTGGTTACTTGTTGGTTACCAAATGGTAACCAATTGGTTACCGACCGCCGACATGTTTTCAATCGGTAACCACCATCGCTCAATAGGTTTCCGATCAGTAATCACCATCACAGGCAGCTAATCAATTGGTAATCAAATGGTAACCAGTTCCACCAATGGTAACCCCTTGGTTACCAACCAATAACCAGTTGGTTACCGATTGGAAACTTCCGATTTTGTTAGATATTTCGGATTCCGACACTGGAGTACTTAACAAAACCCATATTTCATCACTAAAATACTAAGCTTCCGTTTTGATTGCCGGTTGAAGTTTGTTGATTTTTAAAAATTAGTTATAATTTTTGTTAACTTTTCATAAAAAACCAAAACTCCAGTTGAAAATGTACAATTTAGTTGGAATTAAACTTGATTATCAAACAAAGCCTAAAAAATTAAACAAAAATCCATCTATATTCCACAAAAATTGTAAAAAATCATTATAAATGTTTTTTTTTGTAAATAAAAAAATCATTTATAAACTATTAAAAACTAACAAATACTAAAGAACATAATTAAAAAAATTATTATCACAAGAAAAAATTAATTATATTCAAATAAGTAGAAAAAGTTAATTAAATTCAAAAGAAAAAAAAAAGGAAAAGTCTATGGTATAGTTTCTTTTTATATATCCTATCGATAGAGACATTTTTTAAACCTTTAAAATGTAATCAAACAGTTAAGATATTACTTGTGTATGATAATTATTAAACACTTAATCTCATACTAATATAAACTAAAAATTTTAAAAATAAAATAATACATAAAAAAATTAATTAAAAAAAAACTATCACCCCTCAACCCAGTCTCCTCGATGCCGATCCAACGACCCATTCCTCCCCTCCGACGCCCACGACGAGCCCCCTCTCCCCCCAACGACTAGCCGCGTTCCCCCTACAACACTATCTAGCCACACTTGCCTGAGCCACCAGATTGTCCCCAGCCAAACGCCCAACACTTACTCTCTCTCTTCTTCTATGAGACCCTACAACACTTTCACCAACAAGACCCAGATCTCAAACCCAGATCTGGTGAGTGTTACAAAGAGCAAGAAGGAGAAGAGAGAGAGTGTGTGTGTGCAAGAGAGGGAATCTTTAAAATATTTATGTAATTTTTAATTAACTTTAAAATTTAATTTTTTTAGGGAGATATGTAGTAATGCCCTTTTGAGAGACCCTATCATAGAGCCATTTTCTTCACCGTTCGATATTAATTCCAATGATAGGTTGTAAGAGTTGCACAAAAGCTCACTACACTTGACCATAGCCTATCATCCAAAAAAAAAAAAAATTTCCAGAAATGCCTTTAAGCTTTCATCGCCTTGGATGTCAAGTCAAGAACTCAAATCATCGTCCCATAATCGTCACTGTCCTTGTCGCTGGTGTCATCTCGTCGTTGTCGATAGTCTGCCCTCTCTCGCCGATGCCATCCCATCACTTGATGTTGCTATTGCTCTTGCTGGCCTCTCTTTCTCTCATGACAGCCAGTCGTAACTGTTAGAATAAGAAACCGAAAACTTTAATGGAGAAAATCTAATTCATCCAAGATCTACCATGTCAAATTATCAAGAGAATGAAAGCGGAAACATATCTTGATCCATGGGAATGAAATGATTATAGGTTACGGATCTTCCAATTCAATACGATTTTCCTTAGAGAAAAATCTCTGTATTCTTACTGATGATGGGATGCTAGAGAGAATAGAAAATAATAATAATGTCTCGTATGAATTGGGGACCGTAACCGTTTAATATAACTATAATAGTTATATTCTTTTCATATTTCTATTTTGGCCCATCATAAAATTAGAAATATAAAATTAGGCCTCTACACATAATAAACCCATACTATAATTAATGCCCAAAGCCCATTAAAAATAAACCTTAATTAGATCACTTTAAATGGTTTGTACTTTAAGATAGCCTATAATACACATTTAATTACATATGTAGGCCCACATGTTCAATTATTTTCCAACAATTTCCCACTTAGGCCACATATTTTTCTTAAAAAAAATGTGCATAACTTAATGAGCTCAAAAAATTTTGCTATCATGAACAAAGACATTTTTGAACAATCTCGTTCATTAATTATATCGATATAGGATCAAAGCGATTTTCGTTATATTTAACGTAACTAAATCCATCAATGGTCACGTATATTGATATAATCAAATGACATAGATCAAGTATGGATGTGTAGCATGAAAATTACATGCAATGTGATCTAAACATGTCTATTTCCAACTGGTCCAACTTTATTCTTTAATGAGATAAAGTTAAAATAGATCAGAGTAAAGATAAACTGAATTCTTCATTTCTGTAGAAAATATCCTTAAACATAAAATATCCAAATGAAATGAAATAACATCTAAACACAAACTTTCACTAAATTAACATATCATCAAATGATACGACACCCAAATGAGCAATGGGCTCATGAAAGACCTTAAGTGGAAACCCTTTGGTAAGCGGATCCCCAATCATGGAGTTTGTACCAATATGCTTTATAGACACCTGACCACTCTGAACTCTTTTTTTAACAACTAGGAACTTGATGTCTATATGCTTTGACTTCGATGAGCTCCTGTTGTTATTGGAATACAACACTGCTGACTTATTGTCACCAAATAACTTTAATGGTCTTTCAACAGCTTCTAAAATTCACAGCCTAATGACAAAATTCCGCAGCCATGTTCCATGGTTGGATGCCTCATAACATGCTATAAACTCCGCTGCCATGGTGGAAGAAGCTATGAGTGTCTGCTTGGCACTCTTCCAGGAAATCGCTCCCCCAGCCAGCAGGTAGATATAGCATGATGTGAATCTTCAACTGTCTTGGCATCCAGCAAAATCCGAATCAAAATATCCAATGATCTCTAGTTGGTCTGATCTCCTATATGTGAGCATGTAATCCTTTGTATTCTGTAAATACCTCAAACCCATTTAGTTGCTTTCCAATGATTCATCCCAGGATTACTCAAATATCTGCCTAGCATCCCAACAATGTATGTTATATCTGGACGTGTACAAACCTGAGCATACATTAGACTCCCAACAACTGATGCATAGGGAATCTTCTGCATTTCTTTAACTTCAAGGTCATTTTTAGGGCACTAATCGAGACTGAACTTGTCTCCCTTAGCAACAGGGGTGTCACCTAGTTTATAATTCTACATGCCAAATCTCTTAAGTCTCTTTTCGATATAGCCCTTTTGTAATAACCCAAGTATACCTCGAGAACGATCTCAAAGTACTTGAATTCCTAAAACAAAAGAGGCGTCACCAAGGTCTTTTATTTCAAATTTTTTTGATAGAAATCTCTTGGTTTCGTGCAATAAGCCTATATCGTTGTTAGCAAGTATTATGTCATCGACATATGGTACCAGAAAGATATGCTTACTCCCACTGAACTTGCAATATACACAATCATCAACTGCATTCACCTCAAAACCAAACGAGAGTATGACTTGATGAAATTTGTAATACCATTGATGGGAAGCTTGCTTGAGTCCATAAATGGATTTTTTTTAACTTGCAAACCATCCTCTTTAGGTCTCCTAACACAAAGTTTTCCGGTTGCATCATATAAATTGTTTCATCAATGTCACCATTGAGAAATGCCGTCTTTACATCTGTCTGATGTAACTCAAGATCAAAATGTGCCATAAGTGCCATGATAGTCCTAAAAGAGTCTTTCATTGAAACCGGAGAGAAAGTCTTTTTGAAGTCAATGCCTTCCTTTTGAGTAAAGCCCTTTACAATAAGACGAGTCTTATATCTCTTTAAATTACCCATCGAATCCCTCTTGGTTTTAAATATCCATTGGCAACTAATGGGCTTCGTACCTTCAGGTAATGAAACGAGATCCCAAATGTCATTGTCTTTCATGGACTTAATCTCTTCGTTCATGGCCTCAATCCACTTTTAAGAGTTAGAATTTTGCATGGCTTGATGAAAATTGATTGGATTATCTTCCATCACTCCAATGCCATCCTCATGTTCTTGAAGAAATACTATGTAGTCATCTGGAATCGCATTTGTCATTTCTCTTATTGATCTACTCAATGGGTTTTGTTCTTGAAATTGTTGAGTTTGCTCTTCAGGAACAATTACTTCATCTTATGTGGAGAGTTGTTCAACATTGTCTTAATATTCTGGACTTGCTACTTGATCATTTTCAAAAGCAATTGTAGGAATAGAAACAGATTCCTCTTCAAAGACAAAGTCTTTAACCTTATTTCTTCCCCAAAACTCAATATCCTCAAAGAACATTGCAGTTCCCGTTTCAAAAATGGACTTAGTAGTGGGATCATAAAACTTGTAGCCCCTTGATCTCTCAGAGTATCCAATAAAGTAGTAGCTTATTGTTCTAGAATCCAGTTTATTTTCATTTGGCCTATAAGGCATTGCCTCAGCTGGACATCCCCAAATGTGAAAATGCTTCAAACTAGGCTTATTGTTCGTTCAAAGCTCATAAGGGGTTTTGGCTGCTGTTTTAGTTGGTATTCTATTGAGAATGCAAGCTGCAGTCTTTAGTGCTTCTCCCCAGAGAGATTCTGGCAAGGTGGAATGACTAATCATACTCCTTACCATATCCTTAAGTGTTCTATTCGGTCTCTCAGCTACACCATTCATGCTAGGAGATCCCAGCATGGTGTACTATGGGACTATTCCATATTCCTCTAGGAATTTAGCAAAAGGTCCTGGACGTTGTTCACTTGATTCGTCATATCTGTCATAGTATTCACCACCATGGTCAGATTTAACACTTTTAATTCTTTTGCTGAGTTAGTTCTCAACTTCAGCCTTGTAAGCCTTGAACACGTCCACTGACTGGGACTTCTCATGAATGAGATACAAGTAGTCATAACGTGAGTAATCGTCTGTGAACGAAATGAAATATTGTTGACCATTCCAAGAAGTCGTAGGGAATGGTCCACAAATATCTGTGTAAATTAGTTCTTAGACATCCGAAACTCTGTTGGCACCTAATCTCCTTATGTTTATCTATTTCCCTTTAATACAATCAACACAAACCTCAAAGTCTATGAAATCAATGGAATCAAGAATCCCATCGGACACAAGTCTTTCAATTCTACTTTTGGAAATATGATCTAAGCGCTTGTGCCATAATGAAGCAGAATTCTCATTGGTTAATTTGCGTTTCATATCACGTGAATTCACATGCAAGGTTTCATTAAATGAGATAACTGTGTCAAGCAAATATAGATTATCATAAAAGGATAAAGAACTAGCACCAACAATATTTGAATTCAAATAAAGACTAAACTGACTATTTTCAAAAGAATAAAAATAACCAAATTTGTCCAAAGCAGAAATAGAAACCAAATTCCGTCTGAATGACGATACAACACATGTCTCTTTCAAATCCAAATAATATCCAGTCTTTAATAATAACCTAAAATTCCATATAGCCTCAACTTCCACCGATTTGCCATCGCCCACATAGATGAATCTTTCAGTATCATTTGGCTTTTAGCAACTCAAGCAACTCTGCATGGATACACTTATGTGAGTAGTAGCACCAGAATCTATCCACCAAGTGTGTTTTGGTACTAAAGCTAAATTAACCCAGAACAAACTAGAGTGAGAAGTGTACTTTTCTTTGCACGCCAAGCATGATATTTGGTACATTCCTTCTTCATGTGTCCAAGGCTGTGACAAAACTAACAGCCTGATTCTTCATCTTGATTCTTTTGCTCTTTCTTTTGAGCTGGACCACTTGCAGCTTCTTTATCCTTATTCCTTTTCTTGTTCTTGTCCTTAGATGTACTTGCCAAGTGAGCACTTTCGGTCTTCTCTTACTTTAGCTTTTCTTCCTCTTGCACACAATGAGAAATAAGCTCATTCAGAGACCATTTGTCCTTTTAGCAGTTATAACTGACCTTAAATTGACTGAATGATGCAGAAAGCAAAATCAAAACTAAATGCACAAGCAAATCTTCAGACAGCTCTAACTTTAGTGTCTTTAGTTTTGAAGCAAGATGAGACATCTCCATGATGTACTCCCTTATATTTCCTTTTCCTTTATACCTCATTGAAATTAAGCTAGCCAGAAGCAAACTTGTTTCAGCCTTATCGTTTTTAGCAAAACGCTTTTCAATTTCCTCAAGAAACTCCTTGGCAATAGTAACCTCTTCGGACACAGCGCCCCTAAAGGCTTCCAGAATTCCACGCTTTATGATCATGAGACTCATGCGATTTGAACGATCCAACCTTTCCATGTCCCGTTTTTTCTCAGTGGAGCTTTTGTCTGTAATGTTAGCGGGTCATTCAATTCTTAGTGCAAGGTCTAGATCCATGTACCCAAGAACGATCATAACGTTCTCTTTCCAATCCTTGAAATTGGTCCCATTTAGCATGGGGATGGAATTGACATTAGCAGATATAGTAGAAGCAGATGCACTAGCTAAACAGAGAACAAAACAAGCAAAATAACATGTTCACATAAGAATGCATATCAAACAATTAATAAATTCAAATAATGGTGGGCCCCATCACAAGATACCTAATACAATATTAATATTTAGTCTTTAGACAGAAATATTAACTTGTAAGTAGTACTCTTGGTGTAGTAATCAAATATTGACAATAAATCCTATCAAACAATATGTCTATCTTTGGATCGACTTATTATTCATATGGAACACCTTATAATTGTCACATATTTATTACCACAAGTGTGCATGCAATTCGGCCAAAATATTAACCTTCCTTTGGGCCGATCAATATCCGCATGAATTACATACTCACAACCATCTTAAGATTCCAAATAAATTAATCTACACAAGAGAGGTTACTTTGATAACATGTTGCTTCAATTAATCTATTTTAAAATATTAGATATCCAAAAAAATATATATAACCAATAAACCAAAATTTGAATTTAATTGAAAATTTTTTTTGGAGTCAAACCAGACGGTCAACGGTCAACGCCAAGGTCAACAGTCAACGCTCAATGGTCAACATTTTTGGTCAACAATCCGTATTGACCGGGTCGGGATTGGACCGGGTCGGGTCAACCCAATCCGGATCCTAATCCAGCCATTCCCAGCCCAAAATAAAAAGGAAAAAAAAAATTTTTGGGCTTAAGGCCCAAAAAATAAAACCTAGTTTTGTTTTTTCTTCCTTTTTCCTACTGTGCAGCCGCCGCCATTGCAGCCAACACGAAGTTTTTTTTTTTTTCTTTCTTTCCTTTGTTGCAAAAGTGCAGCCAAAGTCTTCTTCTTTTTCTTTCTCAAAATCAAAACCATAGAACATAAATGCAAAATTTCAAGCAATAATTAATTCAAAAAATTGAATCCAGGAATTTTGAAAAAACAAAATCAAAGAATCCATAACTATAATCATTCTTAAATCCAACAAAAAACCAAATGTAATTTAGAAAGAAAACTTAATTCTTAATGGTTTAACATAGAGAATGCTCCGATACCACTTATTAGAATAAGAAACCGAAAACGTTAATGGAGAAAATCCAATTCATCCAAGATCCACCATGTCAAATCATTAAGAGAATGAAAGCGGAAGCATTCCTTGATCCATGTGAAGGAGATGATTATAGGTCACGGATCTTCCAATTCAATACGATTTTCCTTAGAGAAAAATCTCTGTATTCTTACTGATGATGATATGTCAGAGAGAATAGAAAATAATAATAACGTCTCGTATGAATTGGAGACCATAACCATTTAATATAACTGCAGTAGTTATATTCTTTTCATATTTTTATTTTGGCCCATCATAAAATTAAAAATATGAAATTAGGCCCTACACATAATAAACCCATACTATAATTAATGCCCAAAGCCCAATAAAAATAAACCTTAGTTAGATCACTTTAAATGGGCTGTACTTTAAGATAGTCTATAATACACATTTAATTACATATGTAGGTCTATATATTCAATTATTTTCCAACAGTAATGGCCAGAGACTAGAAGCCAAGAGCTCTGGTGATGCCAAGAATGGTTGGAGAAGCGCAAATGGCGGGCCTTTTTCGGTTCCCATTCAGTATCTCCTTTCCCTTTCCCTTTCCTAAACTCTCCCCACAAATTGAAGAAGCCCAATCTCGCTCTTGTAAGCCATGGCCTGCTTCTCCAACTCCAACATTGCAATTTGATAGTCTTCTCAATCTCCAGCTCCGGCATTACGATTCACCATGTTCTCCGACTTCAGTTTCGGCCCTGACTCTGGCTCTAGTTCCACCTCTGCTCAACTGTTCAAGAAACCCAGAAGCTCGAATTTTTTTTTATTTAGCCAAATGCTTTAGAAAAAAGAATGATTGGATGTGCTCAAATGTATACTAGGATCTAGTACATTTTTTCCATAACCATCCACTTTAATTATCCATCAATACTGACAGTTATATTGGACACTATGGTAGTGTCCCTATAAAGGAATGTACCACAACCATTCCCCTTTTTCTGGTTCAACTTTGAAATTTGATTTTTTTTTTTTCCTGAAAAATTGAAAAAAAAAATTTAGATAGCGTTGGTTTCAATATTATTTTGATATTGGAAAAAAAAAACTTTTTTCTGGATTACTCTAAAAATACTTAAATCTTTTAATTTTTTATATTAGAAATATATTACTGTAGGCAACCAAACACAACACAATGATATTCCAAGGAATCTATGAACAAATTCCTATATGCAACCAAACGTGATAATATTGATTTCCCAATAATCAAATTACCTAATATCACTTTTTTAGTAATTTAATTCCTATTGATTATGCCCCCTTAGAATATCTTTTTGGGTTGGCAGGGGATTTTTGAAAATATGGAAAATATTGACCTTTGACTTATTCTGTAAGGGGGTAAAAATTCTGAAATTATGATAGATGAGACAATATTTTAAAACCGTGCACTCTTTATGTATTCCTCAAAATCATCCTATTAAAATGCTTATTATGGATTGACATGTATCATATGGATTGGGTTAAGAGATTTGGAGCCTTTTTAATATAACCTATTTTGAGGATTAAATATCATGTCTAATATTGCTTATACATTAATATATTTGAAGTTGTTGGAGATGCTTCCCCAGTTCCGTTTTAAAAAAAAAAAAAAAATGTGTTACATTGCAAATATTTTTGAACCAAAATATTTGATAGCTAAAACTTATTGCTACCAACTATATATTTGGTTGTCATCAAAGCATTCAGCAACCAAATCAAGCCTTTCCGCTACCAAATTTCAATAACTAAATGCAAGACTTTATGCTATCAAAAGAAGCCGCGACGATACATTTTGTCGCATCTTGTTTGGTCTGCTGCATCTTTCTGTTGTCAAAATTTGGTGGCAGAAACTCAACATTTGGTTGCAAAATATATTGCGTTTGGTCGCTGAAACATTCCGTGACCGACCTTTAGTGACCAAACAATGGCCAAAATGGTTTGGTCGTGGAATGCTTTTCCGATCAAATTTAGAGTATTCTATTATCAAATTTTGGGCAACGGAAGGTGAAAATTCTTGTAATAAAAAATATCCTACTGACAGATTCTATTTTAAACTATTAGATTTATATTAAATCCATATTTTTTAATTTTTGATATGATTTTGACAAGATGAAATGCTTTAAAAACATGATGGGCATCTCTTCAACAGAAAGCTCCAAAAACAACAAAGCGATCTCTCTTTATTTCCTTTTGCTTGTCAGAGGGAGAAGATAACGAATTGCACGACTTCGCGGAGACCTCTGAAACACCGAAAGTGTGGATAAAGTTATCTTTTAGAGACCCCCAAACTAGAATTAATTAATTATTATTATTTTTAATTGTCGCTATACAAGCAAGTGCGATAAGTTCACACGATAATCATGATTGTTATTTGCCACACGAACCTTCCTTTGTCTAATATATCCATCACTCCACACTGTTAATAAAGCAAAATACCAACAATTGGACAAATTTACGTACTGTATAACTTCATGTGATTGACCTTGATGTCTCCCTGTGGGTCCGAAATAAGTCGTTCACATGTCTTACAAATGTCCCATATGTGTTTGAAAATTTTTTACTTGAGTTGAAATTCTGAACAGAATATTTAAAATTAATTCATATTGGCATTTGGATGAGATTAAATCCTCAATATGAGAAGAGAAAGAAAAAAAAAAAAAATCTCAAATGTGTGCTTGATTATATGTTTGAAATTATTAGTTTTCTAACATATCTAATAAAACCTTAACATAATGGTATATTTTAATTGGTATATGTAAGGAGATTTATTCCTATCTTCATCCTGAACATATTAAATATATATATGTGTATATATATATATACACACACATATCGTCATGATCAGAAATAAAATGAAGGGGTTACAATATTAAAGAATTATTGTGTAAAATAAATTTGATTTTTTGATTCGGAATTAGGATTCAACTCCAAATTTATATTACCAAACACAATTTTAATAGAGAGATCCGAATTAAAGTGACACAAATTAGAGTGAACCCATAAAACAAATCGGAGCTTGGAACGAACACTTTCCAAAACTAAACTATATATATATTTTTTTCAAAGAAAAATTGAATAAATCTATTGATTGAAACCTTCAGAGAAGGTTCCGGGTAGCAATAAAACGAATATACCAAAGCTTAGTTTCGCAAACTTATGCTATACTTTGTACACATGATTAAAAATCGGGTACATAGAAATAATTATCGACTTCTTTCAGCAAGCGAAAGTCAACAATAAGGGTAAAAAAGGAAATAAATTTTTACAGCATGAAATCCATGAATTTGAGCAAATTGAAGCCAGGTTTTGTTACTGCAATATCGGCCTGAGAAGCACATGAAGAAGACGACATCGTTCCGACACCGCCACTGTCAGTTGCACCGTTCATTGTTGTTGGACACAAAAAAAAGTTTCTTGATCCCAATTCCATCACCTGCTCCTCCCTATCCAAGCCTGGCCCACCACACCAACAAACACCAATCAATTCCTGCCTAACACGTTCTTTCATAGACGTAATGTGCGTGTGTGTCTATATATATATATATATATATATATATATATGTGAAGATTAATTTTGCTATATAAATCTTTTTTAATCTATTTTCTAAATAAGAATCTCATCTTGCAAGCAATTAGCCAGTATTATATTGGATAGTCATGGTTTTATGTTGTTACCTATTATGAAAAAACAACTTTATTTTAGTTCCTCTTCTACCAAAAAAATAAAAAATAAAAAATATATAATAAATAAATAATAAAAAAACTTTATTTTAGGTCCTCAATTATAAAAGTAAACATTTTGGTTATATAAACTATATTATTTATGTATAAAATTTCTAATTTAATAGTTCCTATTAAAAACTTAACAAGAAAGAAAAAATATTAGGAGACAAGTTCTAGTATTAATTTTTGAATATCACCAATATGATATTTGATTTATTTCTTTTGTTTGTAAGTGTTAAAATCTCACAAATATTAATTATATGTATGTGTAAATAAAATTATATTAAGATGATAACTGATACGTGGATTGAGTTAGTAACACCGAACTTGATGAAGAAAAGGGTCAAGGATTAGCATGCAAGAATTACAAGCTAATTGAAATATTACCAAAAATATTGAACAAACTAGACACAAAGATAAGACAACCAGCAAATTGGAAGTCAGAAAGTCTGTTATTAAACGCAAAGTTCGATGAAAAAAGTCAAGAAAACAAACGACTCCGATTTGTTTCTCTAATACAATCCAACGGCACAAAGAGAGAGTACTTACATTCCAAGCTGAACTGGGAGTAATGGAGTTTGAATCGCGAGGGCTCGGTGGTCGGCAAGATCGGACGGCGACCTTCCTTAACGTATTGACAGAGCGCCGCCGCCACCACGTTGCCGACGGTAGACTCCGTCGACATCAACACCTGTACGGCCCCGACGCTTCCCTGAATCGTCACGTTCAGAAGCACCTTCGTCGGCTTCGCCGGCCGTACTTGCTCCAACGACGACATCGTCACGCACACGCTCCTGCTCGGAAGCAAATCCGGCACCGTTTTGGGCCGCCGGAGTTGAGATATCGCCTCCGACGAAGGCCCGGTGTGAAACGACGACGATTTCTCTGCCAGTCTTCCTCTCCGGTTCTTCTCCCCCTGTCCTCTCCGGTGACTTGAACTACCACCACTCTTTGCGCTTGGCATTTTCGTAAATATCTCCTTATTCAATGGTTAAAAAAGTTTATTTCTTCGGTTGTTCACGGGTCACCTCAAGCGTCGGTACCGGAAGAATCTGAGGCTAGGGAAACCGAGAGCAGAGGAAGAGCTGCGGCTCCCAGGTTCCCGGTCGCTGAGAGCTAGCATATAAGATCCGCCGGTGTGGTATAACCGTTAATAACGAGACAAGCAAGTGGCAAACTAGGGAAAATTGCGGATGAAGAATAAGCCTAGTCTCCTCTGAGTTTTTATACCGGTGAGAAGTGGCGTAGTGTCAGGACGGGACTAGGAATTTTCCTAAATGGAGGCGACGGGCTATTGCCGGTTGCAAGACGAGAGAAAATGTAGCGGTCAAACGGTCAAAAAGAGGGTGTGACCGGCTACAGCCCGCGCACTCTTCGACGTGTGCGTTGTTGTTCTACTTTCGGTTCAGTTTCTCGTTTGGAGACTTCACCCCAGTTGCTAACGTGCGCCGCAATGGGAGAGTAGCGTTTCTAGCGTTACTGGAGGTGGCTTAAGGAGGACACTTGGACTCATGTATGTGGTGAGACTTTCTCCGCTTTTGAGAAATCCCTTTGACGGCGTCACCAACTCAATAATATCACTTCTCTGGGGCGGCTGTGGCTGTGAATTTTCGTGCGTCACACATTTGGCACGTGTTGACATTTATAATTAACATTTTTAACAATACTGTAGAGGATTCCTACTTTAATTTGAAGTTTGAAAAACACGTGGCACTTAGATGCACCTGTAGTGGGTCCCATTAAGAGAGAAGCGCTTGGTTCAATGCGTTTTGTGTTGCATAATCAGTGATGACGATTATGATTTTATAAAAAAAAAAAAAAAAACAAATAAATAACACAAAAAATGAAAAAAAAAAATTTGTTACAGTATTATTTGAAAATTATCATGTGCATTAACAGAAAAATGTCGTATTATAATAAGGTTCTCCGTTCTTTTTGAAAGGTGAGTATGCTTTTAATTAAAATGGGACACAAAAATCAATAATAAAGATAAAACAATTATGTGATATAAAAAACATAACTTTTTTAATTAAAATCGATTTTATTAATAAAATCTGATGAGAACATAAGTCGAAATTTGATAATAGGAAAATTCTTTAAATTTCTTGATAATCCTATAATCGAATATGTATAAAGTTTAAAAAAAAAATCTACAATAACAGTATATCTCAATTAATCGAGAGATAATCATTCACAACACAAATACTATAACAAATTCCATCTAATCACAAAATTAATGAAACCAACACATAGATACCGTCTAAAATAACTCGAGCGAAACACATAGAAATACAAAACGGTGGTGGGTGAATTGTCGCTTTTATATAAATATATTACTTTTTATGTGCCAAAATGAAAAAAAAAAAAAATCATAAATTTGAAAATATTGAAACAATCTCTGTCAAAAAGTCGTGGGGGCGGTTGCTCGCATTAACCTTTTATTTTAGTTTGTATTCAAACGGCCGTCGCAGCAGGTGCAGAAATTTTGTTAGGAAACGGAAGCTGAGTACAAGGTTTCCTCCTGTGCTTGCTTTCTTATTTTTATCATAATATTATTATGCCCTAAAGATTCCTTTGTTTCCTTTAAAAAAAAAAAAAAAAGATTCCTCTGTTTCATCTTCTTCTATTCCTTTTCTGCTTGAACGTTTCATGAGTTATTGTTTTTTAATTTTACACCGGTATTTTAAGGTTATAGAAAAATTATTCAGTTATATTTTCTCACTTTCTCATTATATATAAATATTTTTTTGAATTCTTGCGAATCCTTACAAAAAAAAACTGTGTTCTTCACATTTTGAAAATTTTATTTTTATTTATCTTCATTCTATTTTTTTAAGGAGGGGGAGTCTGTAGTAAAATCTCATTTATATACTCTATCAGTAGATCTTATTTTAAACCATTATAATGTAATCGAACTGTTGAGATATTACTTGTTCGTAATAGCTATAATATACCTTAACCCATAATATTATAAACTAAAAATAAAAAAATAAAAATAAAAAAAGGGGGTCTTGTGACCATCCACAGGTGGCCCCCCAACGCTAGTGACGACGCACCTCCCAAACACCGACTAGATCTGGCTTTTTGGTGGGTGGGAGGGGGGGAGAAGGGTCGTCGACTGGGGAGTGTCGTCTATGGCCGGGGAAGGAATAAGTAATGTTTTCTTTTTAATTTATTTTTTATATATTATTTTTAAATTTTTTAGTTTATACTAATATGAGATAAGGTACATTATAACTATCATACATAAGCAACATGTCAGCTGTTTGATTACATCTTAACAGTTTAAAACTGAGTTCTACCAATAAGGTATATAATATGGATTCTACAGTATATTTACCCTTTAAGGGTGTTCAAATAATCCAAGGTCTTTTACTTGGACAAAGCTAATAGTTTAAATATTCAAGCACAAACAATTTCCTTCTAAAAACGGAATAGTTTTGTATTACAATGTGTGATTTGTGACCATTTTTGCAAAAGATGTATCTTTCAAATGTTAAAAAATTAATGCAATTAACTTTACCTTAGTGCTATATTTAGTAAGAGGGATGGAAAATAAAAATAAAATAAGAGTAAAATCTCTAAATGATAGAAATGAGTGAGTGTCCACATTTCTTCTCAAAATTGGAAGGATTAAAAGTGGTGAGGCCGTGGATTTTTAATTTCATTTCCTTCTTCCCCATTTCCTCTCTACGGAATAACCAAAATTTCATTTTACTTTCCAAAATCCCTCATCTAATTTCTTTCGTTTCCTTTTCCAGTCTACCAAACAAACGCTAAAGTTCTCATTAATACATCATTTGGGTCGCTGATCAGAATTTTAGGTTTGCTAAACCTATTGAGATTATAAATCATGTGTTCCGAATTTTCTTTTATTTGCGCATATGATTATTATCATGACATTTAATCTTATCTATTATCAATTGCTCATTCTCTTCCTTTAATTAATAATTAATCGGAAACTCTGAACCGATCTCATAAAGAAATAAATACCAAAACGTTCGACTGAAAATTGAAATGAAGAAAACAATATGTAGTTGACTTATAGGGCCCACTTTTGAGCTTTTATGAATTTTTTTTCCCTAGAATTATAAGCTTTTACGATTGTTTTGATAAGAGAACGACTTAGGTTGACTATTCAACTCGATAAAGTAGAACTGGGGATATACTTACATTTAATAGATAAGTGTTGAACGTCGGCTATCATTTTGAATTCTTTTTACCTCCTTATTTTAATGTATCTCTTAGTTTTGCATCTTTGTTTAGTCTTGTGATTCTTAAAGGTATTTTCTAATAATTGGAATAATACCCTATCGTATAAAACTTTTTATTATCAATATTTAGTTGAATCAATGATTAGTATTTTTCAAGAATCTAATTAACTAATTAACAATTAATTAATTGGTGCCTTCATAAATTAAAGGAAAAAGATTAGTGCGATTGAGGATTAGCCCTACAAGCATTAACAAGGATTAAAAATAAAAAAAAATTAATAGAAATTCCAAAGATGATGCGAGATTTATTTGCAAGAAGATAGAGATGTTTGACAGATTCTACTTTTAGAAAATTTAAAGCCTTCTGGTTCCTAAATGAACTCGATAATTTATCACAAATAACTTGTCTTATGAAATTACGATTTTATCTCCAACTTCAATATTTTTGAGTAAAAGATCCAAATAAACTCTTTTACGTAGGGCAAAATGATCCCTTTTGTTAACATACGTTACAAATTTGATTAAAAATTACGTTATTCACATGTGATTTATAATTTAAGAGTAATTAAGAAAAAAATATTCATGATTTAATTTACATATGTTATATACATAATCCATTCCATATAATTTTTAACATTTGTTTATAAAAATGATTATTTTACACTCTTTTGAAGAGTTTAAAGACCTTTTAATCAAACGAAAGATTGAAGACTAAATCACAATTTCATGAAAAAAAAAAAAAAAAAAAAAAGGGAAAAGGAATCAATATTAGGACAATTTACCTGTGCTCTTATTCAATTATGTTGAGGAGCTGTACCTTTAAATGACATATTATGTAACCATCTTGCGTTAGTACCATGTAGTGGCAGCAGCCAAAAAAGGAGGAAACATCATTGGTGACGTTGGGCCCCATGAGGCCATGAATGAAGGTAATTAATGTCAAAGTCTCTATCTATCTTGGTTTTATCCTATTCATTTTGTTCTCCGTTCATTATTTCATTCATACTTGTTCGGCTTCCATTTTGTCATGTATCAATTATTGTTCACATATATCTAACAACACCTTCCCCACATCCCGCCAAAACAATAAAAAATAAAAAAATAAAAAACCTCTATAGTTGGTATACTTTGTATGGCTCCCAAGTTAGATCTATTTTAAGCTATTTTATTAATTTTAATTAATTAAACTATAAAAATAAACTAATTATAAAAGATCACATGCAATTTTAATGTGATTTTGATAAAAACCTACTCCACGAAGCTTCACTTAGTCGTTATTGAACAATCTATTAATTAAGTTAATAATCACCAATTAGACTAAACAAATAAAAACTCTCTCTATATTTTCTCACCGCCGTGTAGGATCAACTTGAGGGACTAACCTAGCGATTATCGGTTGTCTTGATATTTGCCGCTCTTGAAATCCCTTCATTATTGCGAAATTCCTTCTCGCTAATTTTCTCTCAAGATGATTTTTCATTTTGCCCGTACTTAAAATTAATTATGTTTATATATGTCCCTGCTAAAAGCTATTTTGCGACGGTTTTAAAGTATAAAAACTCATCATAAATTGTTGTAATATATTTTATGATTCATCTATATATGTATTTGGTAGTTCTTGAAAACCACAAAGATATTATTTAATGTTATTTAATATTAATTTCTCAAAAAAAAAAAAAAAAAGTTTACTCTCTCACTGAAATAACAAGCTAGCTCCACCGCTAGCCACTGCCAAAGACTCATAAACCAGGAACGAGTATGGAGTGGAATTTTTGTGGAATTACGCTAGGGTTGATAACAGAATCTTATTTCTTGTGATAATTACTTTTTCCTTTTTTCCTAAGTTTTCAAGTCTTCGTATCCTATTTTCCTTCTTAAACAAATTCCGAGTTTTAATTCAAATCTTGACATATATTTGGCAATTCAATTGCCTAATTTTATTCAACCATAAATTTTAGAAATTACAGATTTGAACTAGTATAAATACCTAATTAAGTTGTTGCTTATTCTCCCTCAACATGTATACAATTCAAACATATATAATTATATCTAGTTGAAACAATAACTTTGCTCAAATAATATTTTAAGTTGAACTATTATCATTATGGTGTGCCGAATATAATAATTTGTAACAATCATATGATGTTGTGAATCGTCATTGAATAGGAATTGTTAAAGGGCGTCATCTGGGGATGTCTCAGTGAGTACTTTGGTGACGGCTCTCCGACTCATTAAAAAAATATATATATCAAATTATTTTATTTTAGTGAAAATATCATATACCAAAGTGCGTAGAATAACGTGAACTTGTTGTGTAGCGTATACATATGCGAAATGCTATATTATTGTTATAACCTACATCATTAAAGTCGTCTATTTTTTTGGTCTAATCACTAGCACTGAGAGTGAAAAGATTTGACAAAACATTGATTTAAAAAAAAAATTTTCCCACGTTTGCATTTTGCAATTATCACATAGTTATGATTTATTCTTTGTATTTTTAATTTTGATAATTTGCATCATAAATTTACAAATCTATAACAATCTACCCTTATTGATATTAAAGTTCATTTATTTTTTAAGGAAAATTGATTCTTGACTTGACTTGTATATAGATAGTTAATTAAGAATATAAAAAGTCTTTTAAAGACTTTAAATTCAATAAATTTGGGTTAAATAGAAAAATAAATATTCATTCATGTCATTAATTAATGACTCATGTATAAATAACACGTTAATTTCCTTCAAAATATTAACATTACATAAATTTACAACCTTAGGGTACAAACTATCAAAATTAAAAGTTTTGGTGTGTAAATTATGATTGCAAGATAAATTCAAGATGTACTTGTGCAAAAAATAGCTTAATTTAATGTCCTCGTCAATTTTAATATATGATGTGATAGGAGTTTGGTTTGATTTATTATTTAGTACGATTATGCTTATGATATGGTTCCGTGTCGTGCTAAGATTTTTACGAACCTAAATTGGCCCAAATTTGAGCCACGAATATATAATATAATAGCAATATTAATAATAATGGTAAGAGACGTGTTGTGGTGCATTTGGGAAACGTGGCTTTGAGTTACTTTGATGGAGAGATTTTCTTGCAAACGGCACCATTTTGTTGGGGAAATTTTGGTTTCCTTCTAGTTATCACATTGAAATGTGAAAAAGCAGTGCTTTGACTTATGATCTCGTAGCCAATCTTTTGAACAACTCTATGTCTAAGCTAATTTATCAAAAAGGTTACAAAAAGAACAAAAGGAAAAAAAATTGTAGTAAATAGCATTTCATAATTTGAATAATTATATTATGTTCAATCGTCTCTATCCTCAAAATTCGTAAGATTGATTATGCCGGCATGACATCCAAGAGTGTCATATGCAATTTCAGGGCCGGAAATGCGCTTTGCCTTTCAAATTAGCCAACGCCAACTGCTCCAACACTATCATCAAACACCTCGGCGTCACCATTATCTGTTTTAGACATACATGAAGAACTCTTCTAACCACTTTTTGTTCCCAATCCTCCACTTTGCGCCAGCATCAATCTTATAAACCTCTACTAAGACCCAAGAGGACAAGAGACTATACAGAAAACTTGAGTTTGGGTGTCCTTACATCCCTTGAAATCGACGGTAGACTGAAGAAAAAGTAAGCGCAATGAAAATAATTGAAATCAATAGCAAGATTTAAAAATATTTGGAAAACAAAATATCGAATACTAGGTAAATAATGTATTTACAAGAAGTGATTAAATCGTTTATCTGGTAAACATATTATTTACTCTAAATATTTTAAGACATTCTATTCACTTCAATTATATATGCAAAAATACTCTTTGCTTCTTTCCACCAAAAAAAAAAAAAAAAGAAAAGAAAAAAAGAAAAAAAGGAAAAACCCCTAAATGTCCAAGCTTTGATGTTAACACATTACATATGGCCCTCTGTCGTGGCTCACAATTGCAAGTCGTCTTCTTTGGTGTGCGATGATCTCCTTCGGAGAAAAAACTCAAATGTGTTTTTTGATTTTTTTTTTTTTTTAATGTTTTGATTGTTTAGGGTTTATTTTAAATTTTTCAACGAAAAAGGAATTTTATTTTCATTTTTTTAGGTTTCTTTCCATTTTTTAGATTTCTTGATTGTGAGTAGACGAATTTGTTTCATATAATATATGAGAATTAGGAAGTACAACATTTCTAATTTTAGAAGATTTGACATCCTAGGGTAACTTAGTCATTTTTGTGTATAGGAGATGAATATAGTGCTTTATATTAGTGCATCTTATTTTCATTTCTAGTCCGTAGATCACTTCATATTAATCTTTTCTCTTCTCTTCTATCCTTTTATTTATTTATTTTTATTTTTCAAGATTTGCTCATTTTATTATGTGAAACTGACTATTTCTACAACAATGGAGTTTTTTTTTTTTTTTAAATAGGAGGGAGAGATTCGAACTCTACACCTTTAGATGAAATCAGATATGATATCATCATTGCTGGACTATGTCTGCAACCACACGATGAAGGAGATTTCTGATTTGATTGTACAAATAAAAGGGTCTTAAGAAAAAAAAAAAAAAGAATACATGCTGAACTTTTGCCTGTTGATAATATAGGATAAGTGAATTTATATATTCTATTTAATCTTAGAAAACTTCTAGATTAGTTTACTTGACATGAGATTACAATCTCCTAGATTAACGGAAACTTCCATCTTGCATGACACTATTTCATTATCAAAATTTAACTGTTGGTTTTTTCCCCAAAAAAAAAAAAAAAAATTTTGTTGATTAATTACTGCGTACAGACTAAAGAGTGCTTTTCATATCCTCGTTCGAGGATACTCCAAGTGGTCCATATAAACACACACACACACACACACACACACTATATGTATACCACAAGTAGTCCACTTTGCGGTGGTGGGGTGGATAACAGATGCTAAGTTGCAACAAGGCAGAACCATAGAATGTAGGGTCATCATTTAACTTATGCACTTATTAAATTATTGTATTATTATCATTATTATTATTTGTTAAAGTAGTTACGAAAAGACTACAAGTATCTGAGGAGTTTGTTCTTAGTAAGTATCAAATAAAGGTTTCCATAGTTTCAAGCAATTAAAAAAAAAGATCCCGCAACAGAAAATTTTTTTTTTTTTTTTTTTTTTTACAAAACAAAATCGAAGTATTGAAGCAATGGAAGCAAACCAAGTAAATAATTAAAAATCGAACTAATAATTAAGTTTGTCGTGAAACCACAAAATACAGTACGAATGAGATTCAGAAGCTTTAATGGGGCCACTAAATTATAAGAGATAGAATTCCAATATCATAGTTTTGAATTATTTTTGGACCCCTCAAACTCAGTGGTCGCATTCGGCAGCCGTGCAGATGCATTGTATTCCAAAAGCTCAAGTTGCCAAGTTGGTCAAGGACAGTTGCAGACTGCAGTAATGTTTACTCTATTTAGGGTCTCCAGCAGTAGCGGAGCCCGCATCTTGTTTTAACGGAAACATATATTAAAAAAATAAAAATTTTAGGAGACGATTATATATGAATAATCATGAGATTAAAACGAGCAAATGTAAAAAAACTAAAATTTTAAAAGTAAAATTGAAAAAGATAAGAGTTCACTGAGGAAGGAAGTCCCCACTTGGTTATAGGTGACTCCGTCCGTCTTTTAATGGGGACGTATTATAAAGTCTAAAGTTTTAGGAGAGATTTATATGTAGATAAAGATAATCAATTTTTTGTGAGAATAAAACGGACCCAAAAAAAAGTACAATTGAAAAAAGATACAAGTTCATTAAAGACGGAAGTCCCCATACAATTATAGGTGGCTCTGCCGCTAATTATCTCCATGACAGTACACCTGAGCGTGGCTGTCATGCGAAGAAATGAAAATGGCTGCAATAAGAGAGTGAAAATTTTGGAAACTGGCTGATTGGATTAATTAAAACTTTTAGCAGCGTTAGTATTATAGTTGTATCTTCATCGGAGACGTGTCATCTCTCACGGCTTGTAATTTCTAGTCTACCCTTTTTTTTTTTTTTCCCCAGTCTTTTTAATTTTAATTTTTCATTATTGATATCATATTATGTGATGGGAATTGGCAGTTTATTAGTTAAATGGTTGGTTAGTAGCTAGTTAGAAGTTAATTTGTTATTATGAATTACTAGTATAATACGCAGCTGTTGAGGGTTATTGCAATTGGTCAGATTAGTGGGAATCTAGATTAGGGAAACCTTTGGAAGAAATGGCATATAAGGCATTGTCTCAAGAATTCTTGAACTTTCACCTTCCCCACTTGTATCAACTACGCACAAAAGCAACAACTCAAGTAGTGTACCAAAATAAAAAATATATATAAAAAAAAAATAATGTCCAGATTCTGGTCACATATCAGAAATTCAAGCACTACTGGCACATACATCTTCAATAAGAGAAACGCATCTTATAAAGTATAGAACAATGTTTTCCCTTGTAATCTTTTTTTTAGTTCAGAGCGTGCAAATCAAGATTTTCTGGTGCTTTATGTTGATGAAATTCCATTCATTAGGAATGATGTAGGTGTATTGTCATCGGTCAAAGTTTGGTTATCGAAACAGTTTGACGCGAAAGATTTGAGGAAAACTAATTATGTTATGGGCATTTATCTCCCTGCACACAAAAAGAACAAAATGATATGTTTATCCTAAACTTCATACATAGGTAGATTCTTGAGAAATATGCAATGTAAACTTTCAAGAATGGAGGCCACTTCTGTGGTTGGAATTACACTTTCTAAGAATGACCGTCCAAAGACATCAAAGAGAGAGAGAGAGTACATGAAGAAATTACCTCATGCTTCAGTTATGGAAAGTTGTATATATATAACGCTTCATATAACACCGGATATTTGTTATACGATTAGGATAGCAAGTTGATATCAGTCAAATCACAGATCTAACTATTAGATAGAGGTCAAACATATACTCAAGTATCCTAAGAGAATGAAAAATTATATGCTAAGTGTACTTTGTAGAGGAACCAACACCTATGGGAACAAGAATCCGAGAAAATCGATTTATAAGTTCGGCAATCAGCCTTTACTCTTGGAAGAGACGTCATTGTGTAGAGGTTTGCCAAGCAAACTTGTATCGCTAACTCGACTATGGAAATCAAGTATATGACGGCCAGTAAGGCATCTAAGAAAATGGTTTAGCTTTGCAAGTTCCTTAGAAATCTTGAGGTAATCCCTAGTATGGATAAACCTACAACACTATTTTTTGACAATAATGTGGTCATAGCTAATGCAAAGAATTCAAGACACCATAAGACGAATAAGGATATTGATAGCAAGTATGCTATTATTAGAAGTTTCGTAAAAAATGGTGATGTGGTAATCTCCAAAGTCACGTCGCAGGACAACTTTATTGATCCCTTTACTAGGACTTAGGTGGCTTGAATCTTTGAAAGGCATATCAAGGGCGTGAGGAGCATAACATATCACATCTGCACACTTCGGGAAAGTTGCAGATTTTGGGATTTCTACCCTAAGACAGAATCCATTGGATTTATTTATGACATTTGTTTCAATAAGAATAATATATTATTTTATTTTGCTAATTGCGTCTTATTGACTTTCAAATGTTGATTGCATACAACCGAAATGAATGTCCTATATTATTATTTATTAAAATCTTGAATGGTACATATAGGGGAAATATATTTAAAAGGATACAACTGCAAGGTAATAGTTTAAATTCATGGTCCACAGTCTGTTAAATGTCGATAAAAACTTTGCTTCTTTTTTATATTTTTAAATAAGATTGTGATGATATATACTTTCAATTGGGGAGATGACTTATGTTGACTCTTTAACGTTGGGTTTTCAAGGTATATACATGATAAGTTTTAGTGGTGGATATACGTTGGATTGGACTTTGAGTGTAATTGATTTGTTTAATAATTCCGTTTAACTGAATCAATCCACTTTAATTATCATTTTTGTAATCAATCTTAATCCTAAAATAAATACACAACTCCGTATTTATGACTAATGTCTTTTGATTTATTAAGGGTGAAAGCAATTAGTAATGGAAGGTTAACATACGTTTACGTAAGAGGTATGACTTATAAATGATAAGATCATTATTTATAAATGTGGAATCCATAATTTTCCTAAGAAGATTCAATGCTATCCTCTTAAATATATTATTTGGGATTTGGAAAAACATGAGTGATCTCGATTATTTGGTTATTTGTTGACCATATGATATTCTATAAACATGTATTTATAAATAGGATTTTTTTTTTTTTTTTTTCCAAACGGTAAAATAATCGAACATGAAGATAAGATGATCACAAGATGAAACAGAACTTTTTATTAAGTCAATTGGGGATAACTTATGGGTATATTTCATATAATGATGTACCGTGGACAAAAGAGTATTCTTTTGTAATACCTTGTATTACAAAGAGTGCAGCTTCAGAATTTTAATGGAGTAACACTAAATTAATAGTTGAGCGGATAAATTAATTTATCTATAATTATTTAAATTTGTATTAATTATGTCTATTAGATCTCTTTACTAGCTCAAAAATTCTCTTTAATTGAATTGGGATGATTCCTATACAACTGATAGTATACAAATCTACAATCTAAGGTGAACTTGAACACATGCCATATTCTCTTAAAGAACTTAAAGTTTTGTTTAGTATTTAAATTTAACTTCAACTAAATTATATTTTTTATCTCAATTTTTATCGTTTTATGAAAAGTCAATAAAATTTATAACTAACTTTTAAAAAATCAACTAATTTCTACTTAAAATTTTATGGTAAACTAAATGCAAACTAAATATTCGAAAATTATTGAACAAAGTGGTCAGATCAACTAGATGTTATTGTCCGGTCAACTGGCATGATTCTTGTCGATAAAATCGCACACTAGTGTTGTTTAGTCAACCCGTGCATGCATACAAATGTGTGCCATATTACAGATTTATGAATTAAATAGTGTTTTGAATTAATAATATATCACCGTTTATTTTAATAAGAAAATTGCTAAAAATGATATTATTTAATTAAAAAAGAAAATATTAATAGAGCTTATTTGAAATAGAGTGGATGCCATTGCAGGGATTTCCTTTAACGGGCACAAACGTTCCTGAAAACACGCAATTAAAGCAGTTTTTCAGAGCATTCGTGTTGATGTAAACTAGAATCTTCATTTCCTGTTATTTTTCTTCAAATTGCTAAACAAAGAGAAAAAAAGAGCTAGATTTAGCCACGAACTCTATCTCGTTCAAGCAATACAAAACTTCTTTGCACTCGAATTGCAAAGAAAGAAAGCAATTGGACTCTCTACTCTTCATTCTCTTGTTTTCATCTCTCGCACAAACCCAGAAAAGCCGAACCAAGATTAAAGTATGTGACTGAAGAAAAATGATTGCAGCATTACAAAAATTGGTTCCAGTATCAAAATTTCTAAGGTTCTTGTATTCTGTTAAAGACGGGTTCGAGGTTTGCTCACCAAATTTTTTCATCTCTATCCTTTTCCAAATAATGAACGGGCGTGTGCAAAGACAGAATGGTATCTAATTCACTCTCCGGTACCGTGTGCAACCAAGCATGATTCCTTGCTCTATGCAGTTTTCCGCTTCTTTTCGGGTTCACAGGAACGGAGAGATGTCTTGGTATCTGAGATAAGGGGTGCAGCCGACGTATCCTTCCATTTGAGCGGTTCTTTGCTTGCAGTTGGGGAGTTTGGCTTTTGGTGATCAACTTTCCTTGGGTGCCAAACACCGCAGGAAAACTAACTGAATCTGGTCTCTGCGGAAAGTCACCAGGGCATTCGGTGTACAGGGGAGGAGTTGACTTAACAGTTGATCTACTCTTCTTCCATGACAAAAATGATTGGTGTAACAAAGATGGAACCTGCCAAAAGAGATTTAATTCAGTCGACACTAGGAGACTTGGAACGAGAAAAGAACAGAAATGACTGCATTTGATCATGGAAATTTTTTATATAACTCACTCCGGAGACGAGGCTGCTAGTAGCAAAGGATAATGACGATGTTGAAAATGGAGATGGCCTGGATTTGCTTCCCTTTTGGTCATTCTTACTCGGATTCTTATCTGTATTATTACTAGCAGAACCAAAACTTGATGGAGTGTCGTCGTCATCATCATCAAAGCCATCGCCATCGCCATCGTCATCATCTTCCTCTTCATCTGCTTCTTCTTTGCCTTCCACTTCAACTGAAACTTTCTTGTCTACTTTAGCCAATGGTGCAGTATCTTCCGTCTCCTCTACACCCATTTCCACCTTCTTTGCCTCTTCTTTTTCTCTCGTTTTCAACTCTTCATCCATGTCCTCAATCGTCTCTTCAAGACTTATCTCAGCCTCTATCAGGTCGAGTTCTTTCTCGATCAGCTTCATCCTCAACTCGCTAGCCTGTTTCTGCTCTTCAGTCCATCTGTCTAATTTATCTAAAACTGGCTTGTATGCTTTTTCAACAGCTGATACAAAACGCTTCAAAATACCCTCCTTCTTCGGGCCAGTATCTCGTCCATAAAACTCATCAAAGCCAAGGGGTAGGTATTTGATCTTTTCAGGATCCTCAACATTCCCATCTTCCGGCTGCCAAAACAAACGAATTCCATGTTCTGCATCCTCTTTATAATTGATAAGACGCCCAGTTGGTGTATGCAGGATTAGGGGATCTTCAGGTTCAACAGGCTTTGATGGATCATCAGGATCAGTCTCTGGTTCTTTGCCAACGAGAACAAATTCTGGAGTATCATCTGATGAAGGAAATGATATATGGATCAGACAAGCCGCCGTTTCTTACTTTAAGCTCATTTCCTTTTTTTTGTTTTTCATGCAAACAAAGGAAATGTGTGATAAGACTTAGATACCCATCCGTTGGTTTCTAAGTCGATTAGTACAGCCGAGATTGTAGAAATGAGAAAACAAATACCTTTCGACCACCAGTACTCGAGCTCCGCAGGCATAGGTAATCTTAAGGGAGCTTTATAAAAGGAGTTCAACCACATTTCCCTTTCCTTGTCGACCTCATGCACATATGTTTTCCAATAATCAGGGACCTGCCAAGGAAACATTTTCGTTCTCACTTCTGCAGACTTTCTAGATATAAATTTAAATCCAACCATGATGCTGCTTCACTCTCAGTTTCTTGAATTATATAACCAAAAAACAAAAATAGATTGTCACTGAATGGGGAACTTACTTCATAGAATTGGTTTATAAAGCCCGGCGCCATCCAAACATCTTCTTCCTCGTAGAAATAGGGATGTTGGGGATCACTATATGGGCCTCTCTCTTCCCGAACCACTGCAAGATAGACAAAAGACCAATACATGAACAATAGAAAGTGATATAATCTATAAAATTCTACAAACCAAATCGGTATGAAGTGATGTAGTGAAGGAGCAATACTATCACATAATTGCATGACCACTAAATATGTTATTCACACAACATACATAGAAATGGTTACACATGAAATAAACGGGATATTAGTCAGGACCAAAAACAGAAGGGCAAGAACCTGCAATCCAGGGCGTGAGAAGAGAGAATTTGCTGAACTACGAAAACCAAAAAACGCACTAACTCCTGAAAAAATATTTGTAGCTATTTATAATAATTCGGTCCATCATGTATACCCACCTAAATCTAAAAATCGACACTCGACCCTACATGACTCAGATTAGTATTCACTGCATGCCATTTTTCTTCCTGTTTCGTACTACCCAATTGCCAGATAAAAGCCATAATATGTGGCATTCAGATGATGGTACTTTGCTTAATATTCCTTATCAAGAAAATACTTCAAAAATTCCAACAACGTACTTCCGTCAGGCTTGTTTATGAACATCCGAGCCTTAGCAGCAGCTACTTCTGCGATACCTGCATGCACCTGAGAAAGGGCCAGCATTTTTAGATTTAGATTTAGCAGCAGCTCCAAAAGAGCTTATTTTTAAAATTTTAACCAATTTTCCCACCGTTGTGGAGATAAATCAAAGAATCACATATGAACAAATTACCGCTGATATATCTGCATCACAACCATAATCATCCTCCAATAGTTCCCCAAAGTAGAACCTACCCTGGAAGCATAATGAAAATACTTGTTTTGGTTAAAAAGATTGCGGGGGGATAAAAAGAAAGAAAGAGAGACACAGACGACTAAATGGGATATAGCAATCGATTTAGAGCAGTTGATATAAAGCCTAATTTGAATCCTCCGCGGGATAGTATCCTACAGATTACAGTTGTCTGGTTTAATCTAATTTCTACTATATGTAAGAATTTATACACCTACAGATATACAATTCTTTTACCAACAAATCCACTTATTCATCAAGTTCACAATTTTCAGAGCACAAATGATGATGTGTCCTCAGCAAATGACAAAAGTAAACCTTATTAACTAAGTGTTAACATGATTTCAAATTATTCTAAAATAAAGGTCTTTACATATTTATTTACTGAAAGAAAATAATAAAATGAATAAAAAAAATTTTCTGGTGGCATCCTTAATGGATTTTAGAACACTGATTATTAATGCAGAAAGCAAAATATATATAAATTCAAGGTGGTCCAAATTTAAGTCTTGTGGGAAATGCACATACAAAGATAGTACGCTCATTGATTTCGTATACACCACATCCATGCATCCTGCCATGCTTCCACTGACCAGCATATCGGTACCGACCTTTCTCACTGACAAAGAAACCAATTATCAATGACATTCGCTCCGACACAATGAATTTTATGAACTTTATGGAAGGAATTTTAATATAAAGAGTAAACCACAAATTTACAAACTTCCAATGTCATATTTAGCCTATTTTACCATTCAGTTAAAAAATTACTTCGGTAAAAGCAACAGCAGTTAAAAAATCTAGCTTACGGCTTCTTCCCAAATTGTCTAATCCACTCATCATTCTCATAGAAAGGTATTTCATAATTTCCATCCGCCAAAAGAATGCTGTCTTCAATATCCATCTCCAGCCATTCCCTATCTTCTGGGGTCATATAGTCTCTCGATATTATTTTCCCTTCGGCACGCATTTGTGCTTCAAGCCTAAAGAGGGGATAACAAAATTATCAATTGATTAATCTCCCAAGAAAAGACTTCGAAGGTTCCAACTGCTGAGAACTTTCGAGAATATACACAAGGCATTAGGGATTAGAAACATACTCGGAACCTGGCACAGGTTCTATATCAGGTATATCGACTTCAACAACTCCGTGACCCTCCATGTTATTTTGAAGCCATTCACCTTCATACCTACCCAAAAGTACGTAGGCAGCCAGTAAGAAGTAAATGTGTATACATAGTCAAAACATATACATAGTAATTAATACAAAACACTCAAATTGACAAACCTGACCAGCCCCCGTTCACCAACATAAACACCTTTTCCATGAGCCAAATCATCCCAAACAGTGCCCTCATACCTTGCACAAAGAGGGGGAAAAAAAGACATATATATATATATATATCAAGTCAAAAAGCACTATTGAACCAAAACTACACCATTCAAGAGAAGCAACATGAGACGAGAAAATGACACCTTGTTTAAATAATAATATAGCTACAAGTAAGTTCTAGTAGAAAGAAATACTATCAAGCTGTCATCTATTTTATGATTAGGAGGTAAAAAAAAAAAAAAAAAGAACCACCAAGGAACCAAAAATTATAGGACTCACCAAACAGAAACGATGAAATTACCACTCATTGATTCTGATAGTCATAACCACTAGTTACGTTCTAGCATGAGAAACTAATAATGAATTGGCTTCAAGTTCATAAACAACAACACCGGTACATTTTAAGAATCCCAAGAATTTGAGAAAGATACCATAACAAACATAATCACGATTCCAGGGAAAAATGAAAAGAAACTATAACCATTGCTGGATCAAAACTTCACCAGTCAAACAAACAGAAAGTGAAACAACAAAACAACCCGTTTGTGCTTTAAACATGATAACTGTGAAGAAAATTCTAGGGAGAGCATATGGTTACCCACTGCCATCTATCTAGTAAAAAGGAGATAGACGATACAATACAAAAAGCCATGCTTTTCATCAAGAACAGACCTAAAAAGAAATAGTTATAGAAACTTTTTAATACAAGACCAACCATCTAAAAACAACAAAATCGTTGCTAGAAACCGAAATCTCTAACAGAATCCAAAGAAGATAATATATATATACATATATATATATAAATATATATTACTACTTTATGTTAATAAAACCACACAAGTCAAACAAACAGGACGCAAGACACCAAAATAACTGAACCTACTAAGTAACTCCAACAAAAATCTTAGGACGTGTTTGGTAGTGTTTTTAAAAATGTTTCCGCACAAAAACAAAACATTTTCTAAATCGCGTTTGGTTAACAAATACTTTAAAAATGGAAACAAAAAAAATGGTGAGAATGGTTTTTGTTAAGAAAATGAAAAATGTTGAAACTTGCTTTCTCATGTCCATATTCATTTTTCAAGGCTATATAACTTGCACATGTTTCAAAAACATACACAAAGACAATTTCACCTTCTCTTCTTATACTCAAACCAATCTCTCTAAAAACAAAACCAAACACAATTTCAGAAACAATCTTCAATTAGCATCGTTTACTTTACATACCCCAAAAAACCATTTCCAAACCTCTACCAAACGACACCAAAAATATCCTATTTATCTCATTGTGTTCTTTTAATATATATATATATATATATATATGGATGCAAACACTTAACAAAAAAATACCTAACTTTTACTTTCATCTTCTTCTACTGACTAGAAGAGAAGGAAAGTAAAAGTTATGTATTTTTTTGTTAAGTGTTTCTTCTACTGACTAGAAGAGAAGAAAAGTTAATGTAATGCCAAAGCGGCCCAAGTACTTTAAGGAAAAAATTAGTGCTGACAAACCAAACCAAACTAAGCATTCCTTTGTATGAACTATAGCATTTGAGTGTGGTACGGATTTCTAAAAGGTATAAATTCGATATGAATTGCTGTGAAATAGTGAAACATTCAAATGCTTGCACTCCAATAGTTGTGTAACCAGACACACATTAGATTCCAATGGAATAATGAACTACTCTAGTAGTTCATCCAAACGAATGCTAAACCAAACGAAAGCTAAACCTTTGAAAAGAAAACTACACAATTACAGTAAGGGTTGGGGGGGAAAATTGGCATAACTTAATACATGTTTCAAAATCATACACAAACACACAAATTTGCCTTTTTCCTAAACTCGAACCAGTCTCTCTAAAAGACAACCAAACACAATTTCAGAAACAATATCAGCATCATTTATGTACAGGTTGAACGAACATTCAAATGCAATAGTTCAGCCAAACGACTGAAAACACAACCAAACATAATTTCAAAAACATTATCAGCACCATTTATTTACAAGTCGAACGGACATTCAAATGAAATAGTTCATCCAAAACGAATGCTTAGTACTTACGAACTACCGTCGGGGAAAATGTAGCTGACCCAGGTGAGAAACTCCTCAATCCGATCCAACTCCTCAATGACAGACTTGGGGTTGGAGATATCATGGTGGTTGTCGGGAATGACCGGATAAGGCTTCCGATAAGGAACATAAAACGGCGCAATGGGGGGTCCCGGCCGGCGGCAATCTCCTTCCTAACAACGTCCCAATCGTCCTCGTCGGCCCAGGCAGGGTCCCAGCCGGGCTTGGTCATCTCCAATGGAGCATCCGCCCAGAGCTCCCTCAGATCCTCCTCCTTCCAATTCTCCGGGTCCTCGGGGAAATCGAAGAGGTCCTCATGGCTCACGTAGTTCCTCTCCTCCTCCTCCATCATCCTCCTCAGCCTCTTGCTCTCCAGAGCCTGGTTGAACAGCCTCACGTTCGTCTCCGGCGAGTTGTCCAGCTCGTCTAATTCTTCTCCCAGTCGGACGTAGGCCACGGGCTCTTCCGGCTTAACCGTCTTCTCTTGCTCCGTTTCCGACTCGGAGTCCGACGAGTCGGACTCGTCGGAAGAGGAGAATTCTTCTTCTTCTTCTTCTTCTTCTTCTTCTTCTTTAGATGTGTTGGGCTCTGTGGAGACTGCGCTTGCCATTGTTTTCTCGGTTTTCTGAGTTAACAAGAAAGATGATGATGAAGATGAAGATGAAGAAGAAGAAGAAGAGGATAAGGCAAAGAAGTGAAGAGAAAAAACAAGATGAGGAGTTTTGCGGAAGAACAAGCTAAGAAGTGAGACTAATGAGAGGGGTTTTGTTTGGGAGGGAGGAAGATATTTGGCATTTTTTGCACCCGACAGATGAATTTATCACATAATTATAATTTGTACCCTAAATTTTTATTTTTGATAATTTACATGCTCATCTCACAAATCTATGACGTTTTATACCATAGATGACGATGTTGATTTGTCTTTTTAAAAGAAATTGATATATAATTTGTACACCGATCATTAACTTATAACATGAATGGTCAATTTTATATATTTTAACCTAAATTTATTGAGATTAATATCTTTAGTTAAGTTTTATTAAAATAATAAATTTAAAATTAACTTTGTTTTTTTTATATAAATTTAGGTTAAAATTGATTAAGAACAGGGATAGATTGCTACATATTCATATGTTCTAGGTATAAATTATCAAAAATTATAAATTCAGGATATAAATTATAACTTTATAATAAGTTCATATGCATCTATGTAAAAAAAATTAAAAGATTCTCTCTCCCTCCCTCCCCCCCCCCCACCCGTCTCTCTCTAGCTTGGATAGAGTAGGAGAGAGGAAGGAAAGGATAAAAATAAAAATGATAGTAACTATCTTAAAGTTGTTTAGTATGACAGAATTACAGTACCGACTCAATCATAAGGCCACTTAGACAATTACCTAAGACCCTATGTTGAGCCAAGGCCTCTAATTGAATTTTCTTTTATATGTTTATCATTTTAGCAATCAATTAATTTTTCTTAGTTCATGCTTAACTAATTAAGGTTTTATTGAAAAAACAAAAAAACAAAAAAACCAACCAAATAATAGGATATTTGAAAACACAACAAACACTTGGAAGTAAGAGTAATGGTAATCTAATTTGTAGATGTTACCATATTTATAATTTTATACAAACATATATTTTCTTTTAATATTTATTAACTGCTCATAAGTCCTAATGGTTATAGTTTATTATTATTATTATTATTATTTTACTTTCTCTCTTTTTGTTTAAGGAAAAAAGAAAAGCTTTAATTAACTTGTTTAAAAGGCCCCTTAGAACTTTTTGTTTAAGCTCCAAAATGATTTGACGAGGCCCTGATGATAGGAAAGAAAGATATTGGTTGTCCATTAATTTTTTGTTTGGTATAAGTTGGGGGAAAAGAAGGATTGAACGGGTCACTTTAATTTGTGAAAGTACCAAATGATCTTTTGTTAACTTGCATTGATATTAGTTGGTACTATAGATATTGCATACATTTCCTAGTTTTAATTATTATAATAATTGTCTAATCAAATAAACGAAATTTCATATGTATATGAAACAGAAAAATAAATTGAAATGACATTATAGTTTGTATAAGAAAATTCAATTCTCACTTTTAATAAAATCAATGGATTTATAGCTAAATAGAATTTTTAAGAATTTTTTAAAAAAATGGTTGAAGTTTTCAAAAATTAGTTAAAAAGCCCCCCCCTTTTTTTTAATGGTTAATCAATTTTCTTAAATGATCAATCAATAATTGACCACCCAATAGTCAATCAGTGATTGACCTTTACTGATTAACTATAACGTAAATCACTAAATTTCATAGTCAATCACTAATTTTCATAGTCAATTTGACCAAATCTAAAAAAAATAACAAACGATCATTTTCCTATATAAAAAAAGTTAGGTCATCTATTAGATTAGATGATTAAAAAAAGATCACACACCTTAATTTTTCTTAAAAGTAATCATGAGATAGAAAATAAATATCTTTAAAGAAAAAATATATAGAAAAGAAGTATAGTAAGAATTATCTAAAGAAAATAAAAACGGTAACACCATAAACTACTAAACAATATGACATCCTTCCCTTTATTTACGTCCAAGAATGGAGGGATAGAAAATTGGTGGGCTCAAAGATTGCTGACCCCTAGCCCATCCATTCCCTTGCGCAATCCTCCCTACCAAAAAAATGGTTGGTCTCTTTTCTCCCTTCCTCTCTCTCAACCCATTTCATTCCTTCCCTTAATCCCTCCAATCAACACACCCCAATTCTTCACTTTTGGTGGATTCAGGTATTTGATAAAAGCGATATGTAAAATTATCACTAGATTAAACCTACAATCACATGGAGAAATATGAGAGAAAGAGAGAGAGGATGCTAAAAAGAAGTAAATAGTAAATAATGTTATTTATGTGCAATGGTCCGTTTCGATGAACTATAGGAATAGTTATCATTGTATTTAAATGCAATAGACATTTGGTTGGACACTATTAGAGTGAAACTATTTAAATGTTTCATTATTTCAGTATAATTCAACTCAAATCTAAATTCAAATTTTCACTTTTTAGAAACTCATACCACACTCATTTTTCTACTTTTACACTATTTCAATGTTATCTTTAATAAAAACTATCCAAACACATATTTCATTTGCATACAAAATTCAAATTCAATATTTGAATACAAATATGTAGTTTGAAAGAATATTCAAATTAAATCTATGATCCAACAGACTATAAGCATCTTTACAAACTTATAATAGCCAAAACATTGTATTACTTTATCTTTATTAAGTGCATAAAAAGGAAGGCTCTTTCATCCATTCATTCTCATCCAACACGTAGATTTTTTTTATCCACTCCACTCAAACATTTTTTTTTTTTTAAACCTAAACTCTTTCAATCAACTATTATTTTTTCATATTACCTCTGTATTAAATATTTATAAGAACTTTTTTGTCAAATATATCTATATTCAAATATTTCTTTTTTTTTTTTTCCTTCTGCAAACATCTCAATTATAATGTTTCCATAATACGTTCTGATTAGTTTTCTATGTAATTTGTCAAGTTCTCGCAAATGTGCAACTACTTAATAGTTTTCTTAAAATTCTATAAATTCATCTACACATATTTGACACAGTTGCAAAAATAACATGAAAATCATACTCGATCCGGGTCACGAAAATCATGCCCAGTCACAAAAACCGTTTCAATTTGACTGCAGTCATGAAATCATGCTCAACCTTGGTCATGAAAATCATGCTAGACTGCGGTAACAAAAATATAATTAAATCATATATGACCCCAATCATGAAAACGTCCTAAAATTTGTACCTATTTTCGAACATGAAAATGGTAATCGATCCTGGTCATAGCAACTTCATGAAAATCGTACTTGTATCCGGAGATGAAAATCAATCACGAAAATTGTACTGGACCCCTATCATGAAAACATCACAAAAATCTTACCCAACCCTAGTTAAGAAAATTGAATCTGACTCAAAGTCACGAAAATCGTACCCGTATGTGGACACAAAACCTATCACGAAATTCGTACTCGATCCCAATCAGAAAAACACGATGAAAATCATACTTGAACCTATCACGAAAATTGTGCCTGATCGCGGTCACCCAAATGTCACAAAAATCGTACCTGACTCCGATCATAAAAATCATACTCGACCCCGGTCACTCTGGTCACCAAAACGTCATGAAAATCATAAATATAATAACATGAATTTGATGCCTACAAAAAAAAAAATGTCTTTTGTTGCGCCAACCTGTGCTATTTTTCCAACATTATGGACTTCACTTCATTAATCACAAGGCCATGATTTCTCTTCCTCAAGAATAGGCAAAGAACATACCTTCAACAATGATAGACTTCGACTTCAGCTAGAAGGAAGTAGAGGAGGGAGAGGGAAGCTTTATGAAGAAGAAAAGGAAATTAAGAAATTTTTAAACAGAACCTTCATTGTGTTTGAAACCAAAATGGGCGGCCAAGATTGTTTTGATCTCAACAACTGAGATCTTCCCTCACACGCACATCATTCTGCCACCGCAAGAAACACACTTTGTGAGACGTGCTCTAGCACTCGTCACTCAGGTTAGGAGACCAAGTCGTTAAAGTTAAAATTTTTAAATTAAAATTGATTAATTTTTAAAGATTTATTATAATTTGTATTGACTTTTCAAAAGAAGATAAAATTAAATTGAAAATTTTGAGTTCTAAAAAACACCAAACAAATCATAACCATCTAAACAAAACAACTCACCACGTGGAGGAGACACTACCATTCCGGGTAACATACAAGTCAAACAATGACTCTTCGACCATTTGAACAATAAACTTCCTTTTTTTTTTTCATTTAATAATTTCCTCATTAATTTAAGTCATAACTATATTTCGTTATTCAATAAATCAGATAAATCATAATATTGTATTTATGTGATACATCTGTCTAATAAATTATTAATATATAAGTGTGATGTCCTCGAAATTCACGAACTCAATTCACGAACTATTATTATGGATTTCCTTCATCAATACATTTTTAATGAATTATTTTGATGAATACCAAATTTCAAGATCATAAATGATGGTATACGCATCATCAATGTGATAATGTCAATGATTTAATATTGTAGAGTTTCTCTATTTAAATGAGAAAACATATATATAATGTTACTCCCATTTTCTTTTGAGATTTTGTGAAAGTATTATGTGTAAAAATTCATTATATATATAATAAATGAATAATCATAATTTTGTAAATTAAAGAAGTGAATTTTATACCATGTCAAAATTTACCTATTGAATTAAATTTAACAATCTTATTATCTTTTCAAAAAAAACAAAAAACAAAAAACAAAAACAAAAACAAAAACAAAAATCAAAGTAAAAAAAAGGGGGGGGCCTAGTGGGTAATTACCCAATGGGTAAGGCAGTGGGCTTGAAAAAAAAAACAAAAAAAAAGGGTCAAGGGAAGGGGTGCACCCCTCCCCTTGCTCAGTGGGCAACAGGCCCACTAAGCCATGTAGGCAGGCAGTAAGTTACCTGGCTACTGCAAGTAAACTGGCATAAAAAAATAATAAAAATAAATAAATTTTTTTCCTTTTCTTCATAAAATAGGTTGGTAAAAAGATGATGTTTTTGAGAATCCAAAATCTAACCCCTAAACAAGCAAAATAAAGATGACAAAACAAGAAAGAAAAGTTGATTACAATGTAAGATGATGGACTACTTGAATGACTACTCACTAAAACCACTTAGAAATACATGAAAAACCACCAAAATAACCACCAAATGACTACCCTTCAGCTGAGCACGTTTTTGGAGTAATTTAAAATCCAAAAATTTCAATTTTTAACCCGTTTGGTTATAAAATGTTTCTAAGGTAAATCAAAAACCATTTTTTTCTCTTTCATAAAAACCATACAAACAAAAAAAAGTTTCCTCTCTTCCTCTCTTCATTGTGGATGAAATTTGTAGCTAAAGGAAGCCAAAAACATACTTCATCTCCTTCCACCCATTCCCAATATCATTTTTTACAAGAAGGAAGAGCCTTTCCAAGTGTTTTCCAAGGTAAAACCCTATACTTTTTCCACTTATTTTTTAAAAAGGAAAATGATGTTTTAAAAATGTTTTTAAAGTGATGTTTTATCTCTATTCTAGCTCTCTATCTTAAGGATCCGAGAGTGGTTCAAAGCCTTCAAGAGGAGCTAAGAACTCACTACTTTTCTAAGAGGTAAGTGATTTGTAAACTAGTAGTTTACCAAGTTCTTAATAACTTTCCTTTCAAGATGTGTTCTTACAAATAGGAAAATCTTGGCATGATAAATGGTTAAAATGAGGTTTTGCTACCTAGTAAGATGATATATGTGCCGGCCATAATTTAAGGTGGCTAGAAAACATAATTTGTGTATGGAATATGATGAAAAGTGTGTTTATGTGATTTTATGGTTATATAACATGAATGAGTATTGATGTATAAGAATAAGATATTATGACATGTTGATATGTTATATCCTCTGTTTAATGGAAGTATGAATAATGAGGAAAATATTTTGAGATCCCAAATAAGCTAGAATAAGAATTAATGACCATTAAATACCAAAAATAACATTTTTAGCATAAATGTTAATAAATTGAAAATTGGTGTTTTGAGTGGGTTTTTCGTAATCTTATAGAAGGACATAATATTTCTCTTGACATAAACCATAAGAAGAGCTCAATTTTGATCAGAAATAATAAATGTAAAAAATGATGATTTTGCCCTCAAGGGGTAAAATTATAATTTCGTCAGCCTAAAGACTTTATTTGAATTCGAAACTTTGCAGTCTTAACTAGAGACTTAAAATAGACTTTGTGTCAAATTTTGGTGATAAATGAATAAGAAATGACCAAAACATCATTTTTTGGGTCAAAACGTAAATATAGAAAAATTCATGGTCAAACATATAAATAATAAAAACTTGTTAAAAATGGGTCCTGATCCTATGAAAACACTTTATAAGGACATTAAGTATAAAAAAAAAAGTGAACCAAAGGATATTGAGAACTGATTAGGGCTAAATAAGGACTAAAATACAAAAATAAATAAATAACGGGTCAAATTATAAAATCTGCTTATACTATAATTAGGTAGCATTTTTTTCACCCTTACAACAGTATACTAAGCTAAATAAATACAACAAATAATATAGTTTATATTATAGTCAAATGTACGACCTTAAAAGACATATAGAGGCTTAAATATAATACTTTTATTTAATTGTATTTAGAAATATAATAAGTTATGAAAGCCATGTTAAGAGCCATTATTATAAGGCCGGGACAAACTTTTAAAAGCCATTTAATAAGTCTAGATTAAAAAGGGTATGTCTAATGGCAAAATTGTAATTTTGTCAAACTAAGGAACTAAATGATAATTTGATGGGGAGAACGTTTTGGACTTTAGGTAGAGATTTTCTGGACCTATAATACTGCAAGAGAGATTAATAAAAGCTATGGTCAAAAGATTTAACAAGTTTAAGCTTAAAATGCTTAAATAACCGAAATAGGGGCAAATTAATAATTTAGTATCCAATGGTTCGGTGTCGAGAAAATGAGCCAGCCACTAAGCTTGCTGAGATGCCATGTAATTTTTTTTTTAACCAAAACTTAATAAAGACAATGTAATGGGTTCCAACAGGTTTAAAACAATAATAAAACTCAATTATAAGTAAATGAGTTGTAATAGACCCAATAAACCTATAATTCACAAAAATGACCCAATACGATATTAAAAGATCATGGTTATCCATAGTCACCTAATAGACCCAAATATGAATAAAGGGGAATTAAGTAAAATAATGGATAAGAAATTAAGTATTAAATAATTAACTTACTGATAGGTTAATAATTAATTAATTTAAATATTAAGTTAATTAATTATTAATTAAGAAATTAATTTTATGATAATCATGTAATTAATAATTAAAGATGTTATTCTAAAAAAAATAGAAACAAATTAATAATTAAATTGAAACTAATTATTAATTAAAAGAATATATGTCCATAATCGAAAATAATTCAAAAATCTTACTCTAACTGTCGGATGTCGATTCAAAATTAGGACACCGCACCGACTTGAGGTTAGAGCCGAGAACAATCAACGCAGATATATAGTTACGCGATTTCCTGTAAGTACAAACTTCATCTACAGCATGGAACAAAATATTTTTTATTGTTGATGCTCTGCGTTTTCTATGATTTGCCTTGATAAAGTGATGAACTTATGAGCCATATGTATTGCGTTAATTAAATATTTAACGTGCATAATTTCTTTTGCATTGATATGATTAACATGCCTTACAGATATGTATGTAGTAATGATAGACACATGGTGATATGTAAATCTACACATTGTCACAAATAATAATAATGAGGCTAACGAAAGATAGGATTAAGTGTCGTACCAACCTACAATTAACGAGAGGATATGATAAGAACAAAAGTTATAAGATATGACCTTGAGGTTGTTGGAGGGTCGTTCCCCTAACTCCACATTGGTTGCGCGCATATGGATACGACATAGGAGCCCTTATATAGACGAGATATGTATATAATGAAGCATAATAGAACACAGATATATCACATGCATTTTTAAATCTTCATGATGTTACATGTGATGATATGATTTTATGGAAATAATTTGTGAGATATTGATTATACTTGCTGAGTGAAAGCTCATATTTGTTTGTTCGTGCTGTAGGTAACGCGGATAAGCAGCCCGCTGCTTAGATGTTTTATGGACTGGCAAAAGTGTGCGGAGGCGATGAAAGACGGGAGTGGGATACCACCACGAATGTAATTTTTGCATTTAGACTTTATAAATTATTTTATATTGACTATATTTATAGCTATATCCCAATGTTTTAGTACTGCTAAACCAATATGAGCACTTCACGGGGAAAAGACTTTAGACTCTTTCCTTTAAATTTACATGAAGTTATAGCTTCTTATATATTATCTAAAGACGAATTTGAATATGATATTCATTAACTAGAGGTTTTCAATTTCCTTAGTTAAAAATTTTAGTAATTCTATCTTTTGTAGTACGAATATGATTTAATTTTTTTTTTTTTTTGTATTTTTAGAATCAAATATAAATAAGTGTTAAGACTAAATTAAATAAAAATAAATAAGCTAGTTAATGGTCTGAAAAGTCGAGTTGTTACAGTAAGTGATCTTTTAATTTATACAATTATAACTTAAATAATATAAATTTATTAGATAAATATGTCATGTAAATATGATGGTAAATATGATGATGTGAGACATGTGATTTAATGAATAATTCTTTTATATATAATTATATGAATAAAATTGCTTAAAAATATTTAATAACATATGTAGCACACTAAACACCACTAAGTATGATGATCTAATGGTAAAAAAATTTCTTATTTTTTATTAGTCTAATATTCAGCCAAAGGTGTATAGAATTATATTTGTATATATTTTTATTGTTTGTTTTCTATTAGCCTAATATTCAACGTAAAGTGTCTAGAAGTTCAAAATGGTAATTAACGACATAGGTCAGTTGGTAAATGCTATATGGGCACTTTCCCAAACCATAAAAGAAAAGTCTTACGAGGAAACTCAAAAGGAATTATAGTGGGAAAAGGTCACAAATAAGTCCAATTAATCATAATATAGAAAATGGGCCTCATTCCTTGTCATCTATTGATCGGTTCAAACGGAATACTAAATTAAAATATTATCATAATTGTATCGTTATTGAATATAATAGTAAGTAAAGATTGTTCTTATATAGGATTGATTTTAATTAATTAGTTATTGACTCTAAAACTTAAGACATGATAAAATTAGACACTAAATTAAGAGGGGGGTTTGACATTTAAACTAAATAAACAAAAACATAAAAGAAAATTAAATAAAGACTTAAGAATAATAAATGATATGTTAAGGAATCATTCTCCATCACTAAGCATAGAATTATAATTGAAATAATAATTATCTCTAACTTTTTATTGAAACTACCACCCTTAGATAATAACAAGCTATATTATTGCAATCTTTCCTTAGTTTGTCGTTGGACAAGACAAGCTCTACACCTAATGTTAATGCCAAAAACCTTTGACACAACACCCGATGTGATCACTTGATATGGTCAGCCTTAAGCAGTCATCCTCTGCCTGATTGCCTGCAAAAGAGAAGCATCTTGGAATAAGGGGGACATTAGTGGATGGGCAACTAAAGACACTCCGATACTTAAGTCAGTAGGTGGTACTGATGAGCAAGCAGAGAAGCAAAGTTTTGACAAGGAATATAGTCCATACCTAAATAAGTAAGGCAATTCTTTATTTATAAGCATTTCCCACGAGTTCAGGTACTCAGGTGACCCTGATGGGTTGTATTTTGAATGGTCCTGGCGAATAGACAATGTACGGGCATTAGACCTCCACTAGATGAGTGCCACGTGCCCTTCCAGTTGAATGATAGGGGATACAAGTACGGTTTAGTACTAATGCAGGTGGTAAGTACCATGTCAGTCTAGTCAGATGGCGAAGGTTAGCGCCAAGGTAGGAGCAAGGACAAGTACAATAATAAGTAGTGAATGTCAAGTGTCAAGTGGTGCAGAGTAGTGAGTATGGCATGCGGTGCTACGTTACTGTTGTCAGCTAGTACGGACCAGCATGATAGGGGTAGTATGGAGCTGACAACCCAGGCAGAGGTTCAGTAGTGGTTGGAAAAGTATTACTTGGACTAATACCATGGGCCCCAACAGTGATATGCTCGGGTCCCTGGAGAGAGCTAATTTAAGAACCAACAATACATCAGAGGTGGTAATAGACTAACCCGGTGACCTGAGAAAGATTTACAACTAACTAGACTTATTTGGTCTGGTCGGATCTATTAGGGTAGTCAAATTTTCTCCACTAATAGGGAAGATGAGCCTATTTGTTCTCGCGCAGCTTGTTCACTAGTGAAAAGGTGGTCTTTTTTCATCAAAGAAATTATACCATCAACACCTAATTCCCTTCCTAAGAAGTTCTCCATTTTTAATCCAATGCAAGCATTAAGATGCGAAAGATAGTTTGATCTAAAAAACAAACACACAAGCTAGGTTCATTTATCCTAGGTTATACTCCACATGCAATCATACAAAAATATCTCATAATCAATGATCACAATTCGCTATTAATAATAAGAAAATAAGACAATTACGGATCACGACTCCTAATCCAGCAATAGATAATTCCCAAGTCCTATTTAGTTGTGCACCTAAATAAAACAACAAAACAATCGTCAACAATAAAATTGGAAAAACATAAACAATCTTAATTGGAAAATTAAAAAATAAAATCTATAAATCATTCAATTAATAATCATATGTCTAGGGTTTTGAAATCCCCCTTAATCAAAAATAAACCTAACTAAACATAATTGAAAAGAACACTAAATTAGAAACTAAAAACATGGAAAGGAAAATAATAAAGGAAGAAGAACGATTTTGGTCTTGAAATCTCTACGCATACAATCTTCTTGAGCCGCCAATGAATCTCCTCTTTTTCTTCTTCTTCTTCTTCTTCTCCATGAATGGCTACAAAACGTTGGTCAAAAAACACCCAAATAAACCCTAGGATGACCTATTTATAGGCTCCTGAAGTTGGTTCAAAAGTGAAAAGTTCGGAGGTGTATTCAAATTCAAAAACTAGAAAAGTCGGTTCGGAGCACTGCAGCACCCATCCGTAGCGCCATGGCACTACAGATCTGATGGCTATCTTCCAACACAACCAGCACCGCAGTGCTTGGCCTACTGGTCCGTGGCATGATTTTGTTCTTGTCTTTCCTTTTTGCTCCGTTTTCATTCTTCTTTCTTTCCTTGGTATCCAAAGCACCTACAAAACATAAAAACACAAATAAACATAAAAAACTCAGGAAACCAACAAACAAATGTAGAAAAAAATTATAGAAAATAATGTGAAATTAAGCACCTATCATCTATAAATAAAAGAAAATCTTACATGTTCAAGGGACATAAGTTTACCCCTCTTAGGACGGTTTTAGAGCCAACTCCAACTGTTCACATGCATTTTCAGCAAACTTTACTTTTTCTTGACAATTTTTCTCTCCACTTTCCACAATCCATTATTCTTTATATCAGTTCTTGCTTATAACAACTCATTGTAACGTTTCTTTGTCATTATCATAGTGAAAATCCTCAAAGACCACATAGAGTACTAGCTATCAAATTGAGAGTAATTCTCTATAAATTTAGGGCTTACTCAGGGGCATTTTTAGAAATATTTAATTGGAGTTGTAGAAATATGTGTCGAATTAAAAAAAAAAACTATGTGGGGTAAAAAAGTGTAAAAACTTAAAATGTATTCGGAAAAAATCATTATGAATCTTGTTTCATTTCTCTTTAAATTCTATGTAATTAAAAAAAATATCCTGTGGACATGAAATAATAAAGTTATGAACGTTTAAAGTTTTAATTTACTATAGATATTTAAAAATGTGAATACTAAAAAATAGTTTTGAATTGAGAAAAAAGACGCGGGGGGGGGGGGGGGGGGGGATTGTTGTTGTGTCTTTATTTGCTCTCTGCATTTCATTTCCTGTTCGTTGCTTTCATGTCGTAATAGACTTATTGAGTAGTCGACCAAATTCAGTGACATTGATGGTAGATTTCACCCTCTACAAGAACTTTCAAATGATTTTTTTCCTTTTATTTTTAACAGAAAATTTTTTAAAAAAATCTAGTGAGACAAATTCCTCATTTTATTTATTTTCATGTATTTCTAATAGAAATTATCTTAGAAGTTGTTAAGTGGGATTGATTCAAAACTAAGAAGATTAAATATGAGTTTTCAAAATTACCAAAAAAAAAAAAAAAGAAAAGAAAAGAAAAGAAAAAAAGAGGTAGAAATGAAATTTAGACGGAAAATGCTAGAGTAATCCTAAATTATTCAAATTTACTAAAACTTAATAAGCTGTGGAATAAATTTCTACCAAAAATTAAAAAATTGTGCAATATTTATAGATATTCTTTTACTCTTTTGAGAACTTTTTTTTTTAAAATACCACAAAATCATGCCTTGGATTTATTTTTATTACATAGAAAAAAAATTCTTACAAGAAATGTACATGACAACATAAATATTTATTTATCTATTTATTTTAAAAGAATTATAATTTCTAATAGATATCCATGATGCAATCACCAAGTTAACAAATGGTAACCAGCTGGTTACCGGCTACCACAAAGTTTCTGATCAGAAACTACAGTCGCTCATGGGTAACCAGTTGGCTTCCGCCGGATTTTTCTAGGTTCTGTCACTGAAATATTTAAATAAAAACACTTGAATTTATAACTGAAATACTAAAAAATTCATCAACAATCCACAAAACCCAAAATTCATCATCAAAATTCTAAATCCACCAAATCCAATAAATAAAACAAAATATTTTCCCCAAAAAAAAATTGATTTTATCACTGGATTAGTGAAAAAATCATAAAAAGTCATTACATTCACATCATATGCAAAAAAACAAAACAAAACAAAAACAAAAACAAGAACACAAGATCCAGTGAAGAGACCCGGTGAAGAGAAACAACGAAGCTAGTGCAGCCAGTGCAAAAACAGTAAGTGGAGATCTCAATAAGCTCGCAAGGCCATGCCTGAGATCGTGCGGCCACGTAGGATAACGCCCACGAAGGAGTTGGAGCTTGCAATCGGCATTAGCAGTGCTGCAAGGGAGAATGGCATGATTTAACAAAGAGAAAAATTAGTGACCAAATGGAGAGATTGTAGTAGAGAGAGACCAATTGTGAATGATCAGTGCTATATCTCGCCAAAATTGTGAGGAAACTGGAGCCACGAGGAAGAGATCCAGTTCTTGGCATCGGAGGAGATGGGCATCACCCACAACTTCTTGTAGACCGGCAACGGAGTAGAGATGGAAGATTATGCCAGAGAACTGTTTTCCCAGTGATGTGGAGTCGGCTTGGCCCTGTGGAGAGAAGAGAGAGAAAGATGGATGGGTTTCTCTAACAATCCATGCCTCCCTTTGAGACGATATTGTCCACTTTGGGCCTCATGCATGCACGATTTTGGTCTTGAGCTTAACCTCAGAAGGCCTCAGACCATTAGAATGTAGTCTGTTTATTTATAAATTATCACATATAGCCATTCCCAAGTGATGTAAGACTGAATAGCTTTTCCTTTTTTTTATAGGGACTGATGACCATCACAATCACCGATCCTTTTAGGGCCCAACGTCCTCATTGGCCATACTTTCAATTTAGTATAGGCTCTGACATCATTTTAATGACTCATGCCTCCCTTTGATATGATATTGACTACTTTAAGACTCATGTGTACACGATTTTGCTCTTGAGTTTTACCCCAAAAGGCTTCATACCGTTAGGAGGTGGTCTTTTGACTTATAAACCATCATATATATTCATTCCTAAATAATGTAAAACTGCATAACTTACATTTTTTTCTTATAGAGACTGATAACTGTCACAACAATCTCCTATTTTGGGGCCTAACATCCTCGTTGGCCACACTTCCGGTTAGGTGTATGCTCTGATACTATTTATAGTGACCTATGCCTTCTTTTGATATGTTGTTCTCCGTTTTGAGTTTTGTACCCTTACGGTTTTGCTCTAGAGATTTACTCTAAAAGACCTCATATCATTAGAAACTTCCTCTTTTCCTTATAAAGACGGATGATAGTCACAATTTACGTATGGGGGAGAGAGAGAAGAAGAGAGAGAAAAAAATAATTTTTTAAATATATTTTTGACATCATCTTATCGTATTTTTTGCAAAACTTTTTATCTTATGACAAAAATTAATCCACTACTTATTTTTGTGGTATATTTCCTGAATTTTTCCCTCAATCAAAAATCTTACTTGGACAAATGCAATTAATATGCATAGAGATGAAGACCTCTTCATCCTTAAAAACCAAATAGCCACCTTTTTTTCACATATTGACGAACATAGCACAAACTCCCATATCTTGACCAATATGATACAAATTTTAGTTTACATTATTTTAATATTATGTCATATTGGTCTAATATTACTTTTTTCATGTCATGTTGGTATAATGGTATTCAAATATGTGTTATTAAGAAATTTTCTCCTTAAAAATGTAAAAAAGAAATAAAGAAGTAAATAGTAATTTTATATGAATAATTCAAGTAAATCTGGTTTTAAAAATACTTAAAGTAAGTAGCTTTATCTGGTAAATTAATTATTTATTCAGTGAATTTTTTATTTACCTTGTAAGTTTGTTATTTATTTCAAATATTTTAAAATCTATATAGAAAAAAAATCAAGTAAATAGACAATTATTAAACACTTCTTTAAATAAATAGTCAAGATTTTTTATTTAAGAAAATAACTATCAATCAGTGAAAAATACAATTTATCATTTGTTAATCACATATTAACTATGATTAATCAGTCAATTGACATTTTTTTAAAATGGATATTTTGCTAATTTTACAAAATTTTGACTATTTATTAAAAAACTTCTTAAAAAGGTAATCTATCCCTATTATTTGCTTCGATTGTTTTTATCAATATACTATTGACTACAATTTCTTGTAATAAAATAATAATAATAATAATAAGTAATTCAAGGGGTGGAACACGTGAGTGCATTGCGCGTGGGGTTGCCAACCGAAGGCAAATTATAATAAAATCACAAAAAATTTTAGAAAACCAACCAAAAACACAAGGGAAATGCCGACGAAATCCCCAAGCGTATGTAGGAAAGGAATCATATATAATTGTGAAGTGTAGTAGTTCTCAACTACAATCCTCACCTACCACTTCCCAACCTTATTGCCACCAAACCCCCTATTTCCTTCACATCTTAAGAAAATAAGGGTAGATAGTTTCACATCCTTAATCATGACATTCTACATTGCAACTATAGTTTCACATTTAATTTCACTAATTTAGTGATAATTTCATACTTAATTAATTTCAACATAAATCATTAAGTTTGAATTCTTGTACCCGAAATTAAAAAAATTATAATAACAATTAATCATAACCTAAACGTGTGTCAATTGTACATCTCATTTAGCTAGGATCCATTGTATTTAGGAAATTTTAAATGTGTTTTACTATTTCTCTCTCTCTTTTTTTTTTTTTTTTGCTTTTTTACTATTTGTACTATCATTATTGTGCTAATAAAATGGTTGTTATCAGGCTCCAACTTTACACAATCTACTTAGCTTTCAACCAAAAACCGAAGCTAATGTCATTGCACTCCTACCCTATTTAGACCATCTCAACACATCCCAATGTTAGACACATGTGATATGTTGCTCTACTTTTCATACAATTATAATAATCTGAAACATTTTTTAAAATGGAAATTATCATTCAAATTAAAATAGAAAACAAATATCAATATCAAAGATAAAACAACTATATAATATAGGAGATACAACCATCGACTGAGACCAATTCCATCAGTAAACTCTGATGAAGCTCAGTAAGGAGGATATAAACCGAGACCAGATGATGGGAAAATTCCCCGAATTCCTTAGCAATACTATAATCAAATATGTACAAAGCTCTTTTTGAAAAAAAAAAATCTACAATTGATGGAATATTCCTATTGATCGAGAGACAATTGCTCGCAGCATAAAGACTACAACAACAAACTTCGCTTAGCCATAAAACTAATAGAATCAATAAATATATATGTTAGAAAATGACTCAATTGGAATATACAAAAAATAAAATAAAATAATTGGAGGTAAAGGAACTACCTCCTTTATTATAAAATTAAAACTAAAACACAAAAACAAAAGAATGAATGTAAAATAACATTGACCGCAAAATTCTTACCCCACATGGAACAACTACCTCACAGTGCACCACAACACAAAGTAAATCAATTGGCTCGACTAGAGATATGAGATCGCCACATCAACCATCATATTACCAAGGTCTTGTTGGATCCCAATCTGATGAAAGCTCATCAAGTTAGATTTGGTCAAGAAACTCTTAACTAGGACCATCTGATTCCATCCCCATCAATATCACTGAATTGCTGATCACCTTGTCAGCGACGACAGCGGCAGAAGTCGTACACAAAGGAAAACTTTAGTATATGAGAAATTTGAGAGAAAAAAAGGGAGAGAGAAAAAGGGAAACCCTAATATGAAACTTGTTAAGTAAACTTTTAATTTTAAAATAATTCGAAAATGATAATACTATACTAATTAGTGAAAAAGTAAAATTAATGAAAATGAAAAGTCAATACATCAATAATTAAAGTTAATTATGGATATTTGATTTGTGTCATATTTGGTTTCAAATTTGACACTTACGTATAATATATGTTAAATTTAGCCCGAAAAGAATCTTATATTAGTGAATTTCCCACTTAAATATAAAAATTTAGCATTTAGCAGTAATTTATGATTCATTTGGAAACGTTTTAAATACAACCCTTGGGTGGATTAATCTTTTTCCTTCCAGAAAAAGGAAAAATTGCACGACAATGTAAATCTAAATAAACGGGCCAGGTTTTGGTTTTAATGTTGATTATTGCTTAGATTAAAGATGAGTTAGGTTTTAGAAAGACAAGAAATCATAATGAAATTTGAAGCAAAGACACGATTTTTAAATTCATTTGGTTGGTAGGAAGCGAAGCAAAATACCAAAAGGAATGCAAAGAAAGCCAAGGGTTTTATATTCAGCTGACTTATTCATACTCAAAAGCCATTGAAAATGATTATTAAAAAAAAAAAAAAAAAATGGCTTGCTTGGTTGGTGAGAGCATGCTCAAAAAGGCTTTTTCAACTACCCCAAAGCCATGATTTTCTCTCAATCTCTATGTCCTTCATTTGATAGATTCAATTCACGAAGCACTTGCTTTACCCACCACAATTAAAGTGTTGCATCACTCTTCCCTTTTAAAACACACATATAAAAATTAATTATTTAATTAATTAACCGAATTAACAATAGCTAAATAGTATGGGAAAATTTTAAATATAGAGATTGAATTCTCTACCTTAAAATTAAAAAAAAAAATACAGAAAATTAAATAATATACAGTTTTTAAACACATTTAAGTAACAGCCGATTTTTTTAAAAAGAAAAATAGTCATTAGTAAAAAAAAATACATTTTAATATTGATCAATCATTTACCAAATTTCAGTTATTTAATAAAAACCTTATTAGACCAATTTTCTTTAAAAAAAAATAAAAATAAAAACCTTCTTAGAAAAATATTATTGACCAACAAATTCCTATAATATATCACATGCGCCAACTTTTTGGTGCCTACTTTTGAAAGAAAATTTCCAATTTTCAGTTGGTAAGGCATGTGTTTCTACAATAAAAATAAAGCTCGTTAGAGAGAGAGACAAAGAAGAAGGGAAAAAAAAAAAAAGTGAAGCATTCAAATTTTTTAAAAATAATAAATTTGTGACCTCGCAACAAAAGTTGTATGAAAAAAATCTATTACTACTTAAACCTAAAACATTTAGGTCTCGTTTGGTAATTTAACTCAAACTATACTTTTTCATATCAGTTTTTGTCTTTTTTTGAAAAAATTTTTGTCTTTTTTTGAAAATTTTTTTATCTTTTCTGAAAAGTCAACAAAAATTTTCAACTCAAACTCATCACCAAACGGACCCTTAGAAACAAATTATTCTTTGTTGTGCCACTTTTCTTTTTTCTTTTTGTTTTGTTTTGTTTTGGTTTGTTTTGGTTTTTGGTGAATCCTTTGTGGCACGTACGCTTTACGCGCATCTCCCCTTTATCCCCATTCTTTAAAAACTTATCTTAACCCCTTACATTAGATTTTTGTCAAAAACTTTTGATGATGATGTTTGATATCATAAATAATATTTCAATATAATAAAAATATTTACAATTTTTATGCATTTAAAATAATATATTCTTCATATTTTTATTTAAGTTTTTACTCTAAATGATAATTAATCCTCAATCATTTTTCTCCCGAAAAAAAGAAGTTCCTCAATTGCGTAGGTAAAGTAAAAAGAATAAGAATTGTAATTTGTAGCTTAAACGTGATTAACAAAAAAAAAAAAAAAAAAAGCTTAAAATACAAGAACAATTCGGATGCAGCTTTACGTCAGCTGAGCCTGATACAAAGGTGGATAAAGAAAGGCGGCTAGTGACAGAATGGAAAGCCTTGGGCTGTGTTAGTTGGGGAGAAGAAGAACCTTTCTTCAGTCCCCCAATTCAAAACTGGGGGACCAGTTCCAATTTGAATCTGCCACATCATTGCACTGACGTGGCACCTTTTTCTGAATCGGAAGGATGACAACGAGTCGGATTCGGAAGGAGACGGTCTTCTTATCAACCCGCCTCATAAATTAAATTACTTCTCGTACCCTTTACTATGGTAGTAAAAAGTAATAGTTGTACAATCAGTTTGTTTTTGCTCATATAATAAATTTCACTTTATTTTGCAACACATTTAATTATATTTTAGATTATTTTCATCAAATGCTTTTTGAATTTTAAATCAAAACATAATACCTTCTTTCCTTATGTTTTTAACCAACATTTTAGTAAAATAGGACAAATTCAAAGTCCAAAAGGTCACGTGGGAGTTATTAAAATTTATGAGATAAAGCGAGAATAACTTTAAAATTCAACAGACATAAATAAAAATTAATACTAATTTTTCATAATAGTATGTGACAACTCACAAATATGCAGTCATGTTTAATTCAAGAAAGCTTCTGTAGCATGATTTTTCTTGCACTATTAGTTTAAAAAAATGGTTTTTAATTATTAAATCGATTTCTTAATTGTATGTTTTATAAATATCCATGTTAAAAATTTACAACATGTACTCTTAGTTAGATTGTTAAAAATTAATCAAACAATTAGGTCACAGTTTTCCTAATAGTGTGAAATGAGAGATTTTATTGGATTGATACCCATTTGTACAATTGTGGTATCCCATTTGTATTGATACCCAGTTGATTTATACTCGACTTCCCCTTTTATCCTTGCTTCCCCTTTTATTGGATTACAGTCCAATTTCAGGAAATATATATATATATATATATATTTGCTAATCATAGAAGTAAAATAACTTGTGATTACTTGAGCGGAATTAGTGTTCCACATTTTCACTTGTTGTGTGGGTCAGTCACAATAAGTATTATTCCTCTGACTAAAGATACAGGAAGATCATGAAATATTTTAGTGTCCAGCATGATTTTCATGCATAATATCTATTAACTCTTCTAAAAAAATATGTACAATATAAATCTATTATCTATTTATTAACCTCTAAAAGCCCCTATATCCTCTGTTTCGCTAAATTTTTTTATAATTCAAATAAGTGACGGACCTACTACGGTTTAATAGGAATGCGTGCTCTTACTCATCTTTTTGAAAATTTAAAATTAACCTACACATTTATAAATTTTTACACTATTATCTGGTAAGTACCTCCACCTATTTTTCTTAAAATTTAAAATATTACTTCTATATCTTTATGCATTTTTCAGATTGCTCTCTCACTCATTTTTCATTATTTTAGATTTTTTTTAAATGTTTTACATATTGGTGCTTTTTATTTAACTTCAATGTCATCTTAGGGTTTATTTCATAAATATCCATGTACACCATCTTTCATTATTTTTCCCCCCTAAATTTTCAAAATCTTTACAAAACCGTTCAAAATGTCTTATTCGTCCATTTCCCTTTACATACCTAACAGATTTACTGATGTGACATTAATTGTAACTTTGTCGGGTATCTTTTTAATTTTTTTTTAATCAATGGGAATTAGAATTTGTAACTACAATTAACGTGACGTCAGTAAGTCTATTAGGTAAATTGACAAAGAGGGGGAAAGGGGGTATGTTGAAAAGTTTCTATACATGAGGGGGTGTTTTAAATGATTTTAAGGGAGTGTTTGGTGAATGAATTTAGTTTAAGATTTTTAAATTTCAATAATAATTTTTCAGAAAAGATAAAAAACTTTTTCAGAAAAAAACAAAAATCATGATAAAAAATATAATTTAATTTAAAATAAACTTAAAAACAAACATGCTCTAAGAATTAAAGAAGTAAAATGAATGAAAGCCTTAACCTCACAAAGTCACAATTAATGTCACGTCAACAAATCCATTAGTCATATAGACATAAATGGATGGTACGATCAAATTTAAATGGTTTTGTATCCAATAGGAGGTATTTTGAAAGATTTTGAAAATTTAGCAAGCAAAATGAATGAAGGTGTATAGTTTAAGGGGAATCTATTAAATAAATTCTAAATTTAACAGTTGATTGGGAAAATATGTATTACTGCATATTTTGAGAAATTTTAAAAAGTTATCTATGCAAAAAAAAAAAAAAAAAGTACAAATCAATTAAAATTTCTCAGATATTAAAAAAAAAAAAAACGTTGGGAAAAAGTAAATTTTGAAACAAATAAAAGGAGGAGGATGGGAAAAAATAAAGTAGAAAACAAATGAACATTTGAATATCTTTCCAGTGCAAAATATATTCTGTTTGGTGAAAAGAAGGAAAATATAAGGTTAGGGTTAAACATAAGCGGCAAAGCAATCAGCTTTTTTTTTTTTTTTTTTTTTTTTGTGGGATAAACGAAAGCAAAAACATTTTGGAGTAGAATACAAGCAACACTCACCTACTACCATCCACTAGAGACATTTAATTGGGTATCTTATTCAATGAGGGGAATCTTAAGCAATTTCCAACTTTTTTTTTTTTTTTTTTTAAGAAAGGATTTAGGCAAAATTCAACTAATTACTTCTTGTCTGGTACGTACACTCCAACTGAAGTTTTAGAAATTTTTTTTTTGTTGGAAATTATGAGTGAATGTTTAAAGTTGCGTGTTTGACTAAAAATCAATTGTAATAGTTAAGAAGTGTAAAAACTTGAAATATAATCGAAAAAAATAATAATATAGATCATGTTTCGTTTCTCTTTGTATCATATCATTCGATTTGAAATAAAAGAGTTCCAAATTTTTAAATATTGAGTTTTTTGAAAATAAAAAAGAGGTACTTGGAGATTTGAATAGTAAAATTAACTGGTTTTACTTTTGGAGAAAAGAAGAAAAAGCATTTAGAAAACTCAAACAGAAGTGTATGCTCCAGAAGACAAAATTTATGTTTTTCCACGGAAAACATGTTGTCACAACTCTGTATTTATATCAGGTTAAGACCAATTGTTTGTAACTCTTTAGTCAGTCCCAAAAGTAAATTACGACATGAAAAT